>JAKOGI010002021.1:15000-151104 GCA_029747015.1 Carnegiea gigantea | reverse complement strand
ATATATATTTATAATATTATATGTTATATGTTGCATATTTGTGCATGTATATATAAATACGTATATATATATATATATATATATATATATATATATATATATATATATATATACACACGCACACACACGCATACATATATCTATATATACACACACACACATACACATATAGTAGGAGCGCACGAACATAAATACACGCACAATGATAAGTACTCCCCTAAACTTATCAAATGTGTTGGAAAAATCAGTAGAATAGTCAAAGGCAATAATCAACAGGATTTGTTCGGACAGATGCTCTAGGTACAGATTGTAAGGATCCAGGGGGGTTTATAGCCTCTAAAGCTACCTAGAGTCTCAGAACAGTCAACCTCATTCCCCTCAAGTATCACATGAGAATTAATAAGTAACATATCACAACACTCAGGGGAAAGGAAGGTGGTGAACATGAAGAAGAAGCATGGAATGCATCAAGAGAGTTGGGGGATATACTATCAACAAAATCAGGACTAGTTGGCCCTGCAACCACAACATCCACGCATGAAGTCCCTGTAGGAGTCTCATGAAAATCATGCACTTCAATAGGAACATCGCCGGACTCAGGCCAAGTATCATCCTCATCAACACTAGTGCTAACACCGAAGGTCTCACCTACCCCGAACTCCATTGACTGAGCTAAAGGGAAAGGTGTATCAAGAAAAGTCATGATAAGCGCAGCGTTGTTCCTATAAGGGCTAGGTAAGGATGGAGAAACAATAGGTAAAGTAGTCAAGGAAGGGTCAATGACTTCCCTTTGTTCGGACTCTAGAGGAGGAAAAGACGCACCATCATTACACAGATTGACATCAAGTCTAGAAGAACTAGGGCTAAGGTCAGTCTTAGATGATAGGTTATACTCCCGCATTTTATTGGCAAACTTACTTTGTTGCTCATTCATTTTCTCTATCATATTGCTAAGTCTAGCAAAGCATTCATCAGAAACATAATAGGGACAAGAATTACTGGCATAATCAGAACAATGGCAAATTTCACACACAGGAGGAGCATAATTAGGGATGCAAGTGGGTGGGATGTGTGAATTAGTACAACTAATCTCATATTCATAAGTATCCCGAGCTAACCAATCAAGAAAATCCCAGGCTTCATCAACATTTTTAGCACAAAAATCCCAATACTCTAAAAGAGTACGGGTCTCATAATTCAAACCCTCATAACCTCTATTCAAAATTTTCCACTTTTCTAAATAAAAATCACAATGAGCAAGAAAAGCATGTAGTTTATCATGGTATCTCCAAAACAATTCATGCTCATATTGAGGAAAGTGGGAAAAAGACTTTTTTTTTTCAATTTTCAATTTTTTTTTTCAAAATAAAAGCCTAGTCTTGAATGCCTAAGTAAGCTCTAATATTAAAAAGTGCCAACTCCCCAGCAACGACGCCAAAAACTTATTAGGGAAAAACAGAGTTTTAATATTTATAAACCCCAAGTGCAAGGTATATCGTTCAGTACCTGAGGTGTCGTCCACAGGGAGTTGTGTTTCCAACTACAGGGCTAACTAAAGCGTCTCGAGTTAGGCAAAATCAAAGGAAAAGAGGGTAAACTAAACTAGGCTAACAAACATAGAAAAAGCAACTTAGAGTTGTGATTTGACCAATGGACGAACCAACTAATTGAGACGAGTCCTAACCTACCCAAACTACATCATGAATAATAGATGGTTGGTTGCACCATCGAAGACCACCCAAGCCCTCTCTCAAGGGTCATGAGCTAGTCCAATTAGCCTAACCACCTATTTTCATGGGATTAGCCCAATTAAACCACAAAATTAGCAACCCCTACACCTAGCTTGATTCGAATACTATTTTCAGGTCCCGAACTCGGTTATTCCCTCTCCCACACTAGCTAATTGGCCTCACCTCTCAGCATAAGTCAATCGCCCAAAAATATGGATGAAAGCTCTTTCAAGCATTTCATGGTACACTTGGCGGGCGCGAGAGAAAACTCTAAGTTCTAAGCATAGAATGGGTATGGTTAGACCAAATACAAAACTAATTAACCATCAAGGAGCTAAACACAATCCAAGCCAACACAATCTACCAACTAAATATCACGAACACATGAAAACCTAAACTAGCAAACAAGAACATGAACTTGAGTAAGAGAAGAAGGAGAACGAAATAAATTAAATCTAAACCACTAAATAAACATGAATTAACAATGAAAACTAAAGATTGAACTAAACAAAACAAATACAAGAATCAAACTAGCAAAACATAAATAAGAATAAGATATGAAATAAAGAGAGAAAAGGAAAGAAAACTTAGTCTTGAATTGATAGAAGGAACCTGAAATGCAAAGGTTGAATCCAAGATTACAATCTTCAATCCAAAACTAATTCTGCTATTGAGGTTTTATTTGCTAAAAGCTAACCTAAACTGCTCTAAAAATCGCCAGAGAGAAGCCCCAAGTGACGATCGAGTGACCCCGCAAAAACGCCCGAAGGGGCCTTAAATAGAAAATCGAGCGAACGGCGAATGGGTGGGAGGCATGACCATGCCAGGTGGCACGTTCCCGCCGTGCCACTTTTCTGGCACGGTGGCTCGGCCACTTGTCATCTCTTTTTGCCGGTTTTCACTGTTTTTCTCCGCTTTGTCCCGTCTTCGCTCCTTTTTGCGACGTTTGCTTGATTTGAAGTTATTTCCTACAAAATATAAAAAAAAAAGTAAAAATCCTAAAGATTAAGTTATTACATGAGCTAAAAGTAGGTGAAAGAGGCATGTAAAATAGGACAATTTATCGCCTAGCAAATACCCCCACCCCTATTGTTTGCTCATCCTCGAGCAGAACAAAATAAAAACTAATCTAAGGACCTAACTCACTTTCGTAGGAATTACGGTTGTGTTTAGCGTATGTAATAAGCCCTTTGAACTCCTTAGTTCCACCAAGTGGACGAGTGGGGTCTCGTGAGGGTTTGCAGAAGATATACCCACAAAATCTTAAAAATGAAAACAAAGAAAAGAGAAACAAAAATCGAAAAATAAAAATGACAAAACACAAAATATGCATCGGGGCAAACTGTACACAATCGGATTTACCAAAACCCCCTAGTAACTCAAGTATCAGTCCGTACACAAGCATTATATGCATTTCAGGACACCATCCCAAAGAATGGGATCCAGACATCAGCTTTTCACTCCACGACACATGAGAACATTGAATCCATCTTGGTGCCTGGTGTGTGAGTATATCATCACCCTAAAACTTTGGCTTACCAAAATCAAACTCAATTCCACTTAACTGACACAAGCTACCTTATTAATTTGTTAGCATGGAAAATAAACTTCCCCAGTAGCAGTATTGCCTCAAAAGGTGGCACCCAGTAGCGCATACCTCAAAGGGGTACTTGTCATTCCAAACTCTTTTCTTCCCCCCTTTTTTTCTTTTTCTTCTTCTTTGTCATTCCAAACTCTTGCCACGCCCCAAAGGGATACACCTAGTAGCGCTTGAGTTTGTTTGTTTTTGTTTTTGTTTTTGTTTTTGGAAAAGGGGCGCAAGCACATACAAAAGTAACTGTGCAATAGACAAGTGGGGGGAGCCGATCATGGAAGGAGAAGAATGTAAGATAATGATAGTGCATAAATCAGGACTGGATTCTAAAATTACAATGGACTTTTTGGGGTTAGAATTGAGGCCTAAAATGACAGACTTGGGATAAATATCTATCATGCACATTATATTTATATACGAGCTGATAGCCAAGGTACCGGTGATCAAGGCTGATCAAAATAGTACAAAACCCCCTTAAATCCCAAAAAAAGGAAAAATTATACGAAAAAGAGAAAAAATAAAAAATTTACACCAAAGTAAGAATAAAAGGGTAGATGACCCCACCTTCACACCTACATCTCACAATGTCCTCATTGAGAGCTGAGAGTCATCACCAGCCACAAAACACCCAAAAACAAAGAAAACAAAATTACACACAAGACACATAAAACAAAACAAACAACGCACAAGAACACTAAACCTGCACATATATACAAGCTAGCACACTCTCCCAAAAACACTCACCAAATTAACAACAAGACCACACATACATACAAAACTAACCACCAAAAACAAAGATATACCAATCTATCAACACCACCAATCACAAAACTCAAATATCCACAAAAACACAAAAAATGGTGATCATAGCCGTCAATGGCTCAACAACGTCCCAAATTCCTCCTCAAAATGATCACCAACAAAATCACAACACAATACCCGCAACTAAATAAAAAGAAGAGAAAGAAAAGAAAAGAGGAGAAAGGAGAAGGGTTAGAACGATCATACCAAGTTAGGTGCTGTGTGCGTCTAAACTAGGCCTCACTAAGAGGGTGCTCTAAGAGGCTGGAGGAGCATCAGCCACCGCTCATCTCTCAAGATCCAAGCTACTAATTCGAATGCCGTCAAAGCTCACAGGAGCTTATTGAACACCTGAGGGTGTAGCTCAGATGAACGTAAGTAAGAGCACACAAATATAAATACACGCATAATAATAAGTACTCTCCTAAACTTATCAAATGTGTTGGAAAAATCAGTAGAATAGTCAAAGGCAATAATCAACACGATTTTTCCTGACAGATGCTCTGGGTACATATTGTAAGGATCAAGGGAGGGTTTATACCCTCTAAAGAAACCTAGAGTCTCAGAACAGCCAACCTCATTCCCTTCAAGCATCACTTGAGAATTAATAAGTAACATATCACAACACTCAGGGGAAGGGGAAGGTAGTGAACATGAAGAAGAAGCATAGAATGTATCAAGGGAGTTGGGGGATATATTATCAACAAAATCAGGACTAGTTGTCCTTGCAGCCATAACATCCACGCATGAAGTCCTTGTTGGAGTCTCATAAAAATCATGCACCACAATAGGCACATCGCCGGACTCAGACCAAGTATCATCCTCATCAACACTAGTGCTAACACCGAAGGTCTCACCTCCATCGAACCCCGTCGACTGAGCTAAAGGGGAAGGTGTATCAAGAAAAGTGATGATGAGCGCAGTGTTATTCCTATAAAGGCTAGGTAAGGATGGAGAAACAACAGGTGAAGTAGTCAAGGGAGGGTCAATGAATTCCCCTAGTCCGAACTCTAGAGGAGGGAAAGACGCACCATCATCACATAGATTGACATCAACTCTAGAAGAACTAGGGCTAAGGTCAGTCTTAGGTGATAGGTTATACACCCGCGCATTTTATTGGCAAACTCACTTTGTTGCTCATTCACTGTCTCTATCATAGTGCTAAGTCTAGCAAAGCCTTCATTAGAAATATAATAGGGACAAGAATTACTGGCATGATCCGAACAATGGCAAGGGGGTGGAATGTATGAATTAGTGCAACTAATCTTATATTCATAAGTATCCCAAGCCAATCAATAAAGAAAATCCTAAGCTTCATCAACATTTTTAGCACAAAAATCCCAATACTCTAAAAGTGTACGGGTCTCATAATTCAAGCCCTCATAACCTCTATTCAAAATTTTCCACTTTTCCGAATAAAAATCACAATGAGTAAGAAAAGCATGTAGTTTATCATGGTATCTCCAAAACAATTCATGCTCATATTGAGAAAAGTGGGAAAAAGTCATTTTTTTTTCAATTTTCAATTTTTTTTTCCAAAATAAAAGCCTAGCCTCGAATGCCCAAGTAAGCTCTAATGTTAGAAAATGCCAACTCCCCGGTAACGGTGCCAAAAACTTGTTAGGAAAAAACAGAGTTTTGATATTTATAAACCCCAAGTGCAAGGTGTACCGTTTAGTACTTGGGGTGTCGTCCGCAGGAAGTTGTGTTTCCAACTATCAGGGTTAACTAAAGCATTTTGAGCTAGGCAAAAAAAAAGGAAAAGAGGGTAAACTAAAGTACGCTAACAAACATAGAAAAAGCAACTTGGAGTTGTGATTTGACCAAAGGACGAACCAACTAATTGAGACAAGTCCTAACCTACCCAAACTACATCATGAACGAGAGATGGTTGGTTGCACCATCGAAGACCACCCAAGCCCTCTCTCAAGGGTCATGAGCTAGTCTAATTAGCCTAACCACCAATTTTCATGGGATTAGCCCAATTAGACCACAAAATTGACAACCCCTGGACCTAGCTCGATTCGGATGCTATTTTTATGTCCCGAACTCGGCTATTTCCTCTCCCATACTAGCTAATTGACCTCACCTCTCAGCATAAGTCAATCGCCCAAAAATATGGATGAAAGCTCTTTCAAGCATTTCATGGTACACTTGGCGGGCGCGAGAGAAAATTCTAAATTCTAGGCATAGAATGGGTATGGCTAGGCCAAATACAAAACTAATTAGCCATCAAGAAGTTAAACACAATCCAAGCCAACACAATCTACCAACTAAACATCACAAACACATGAAAACCTAAACTAGCAAACAAGAACATGAACTTGAGCAAGAGAAGAAGGAGAACGAAATAAATCAAATCTAAACAAAACAAATGAAACAATCAAACTAGCAAAACATAAACAAGGACAAGATATGAAATAAAGAGAGAAAAGGGAAGAAAACTTAGTCTTGAATTGATAAAAGGAACCTGAAATCCAAAGGTTGAATCCAAGATTACAATCTTGAATCCTAAACTAATTCTCCTATTGAGGCTTTATTTGCTAAAACCTAACCTAAACTACTCTAAAAATCGCCAGAGAGAAGCGCCAAGCGACGACCGAGTGACCCCCGCAAAAACACCCGAAGGGTCCTTAAACAGAAAATCGAGCGAACGGCGAACGGGGGGGCGAGGCACGACCGTGCCACATCACATGGTCCCGCCGTGCCACTTTTCTAGCACGGTGTTCGGCCACCTGTCGTCCCTTTTTGCCGGTTTTCACTGTTTTTCTTCGCTTTGTCCCGTTTTCGCTCGTTTTCACGACGTTTGCTTGATTTGAAGTTATCTCCTGCAAAATATAAGTAAAACAAGTAAAAATCCTAAAGATTAAGTTAATATACGAGCTAAAAGTAGGTGAAAGAGGCACGTGAAATGGGACAATTTATCGCCTAGCAAATACCCCCACCCCTATCTTTTGCTCGTCCTCGAGCAGAACAAAATAAAAACTAACCTAAGAACCTAACTCGCTTTCGTAAGAATCACGGTTGCATTTAGCGTATGCAACAAGCTCTTTGAACTCCTTGGTTCCTCTAAGTGGACGAGCGGGGTCTCATGAGTGCTTGCAGAAGATGTACCCACAAAATCTCAAAAATGAAAACAAAGAAAAGAGAAACAAAAATTGAAAAATAAAAATGACAAAACACAAAATACACATCGGGGTAAACTGTACACAATCGGATCAACCAAAACCCCCTAGTAACTCGAGTATCAGTCCGTACACAAGCATTATATGCATTTCAGGACACCATCCCAAAGAATGGCATCCAGACATCCGCTTTTCACCCCACGACGCATGAGAACATTGAATCCATCCTGGTGCTTGGTGTGTGAGTATATCATCACCCTAAAACTTTGGCTTACCAAAATCAAACTCAATCCCACTTAACTGACACAAGCTACATTATTGATTTGTTAGCATGGAAAATAAGCTTCTCCAGCAGCGGTATTGCCTCAAAGGGTAGCAACCAGTAGCGCATACTTCAAAGGGGTACTTGTCATTCCAAACTCTTTTCTTCCCCCCTTTTTTTCTTTTTCTTCTTCTTTGTCATTCCAAACTCTTGCCACGCCTTAAAGGGATACATCTAGTAGCGCTTGAGTTTGTTTGTTTTTGTTTTTGTTTTTGGAAAAGGGGCGCAAGCACATACAAAAGTAACTGTGTAATAGACAAGTGGGGGGAGCCGATCATGGAAGGCGAAGAATGTAAGATAATGATAGTGCATAAATCAGGACTGGATTCTAAAATTACAATGGACTTTTTGGGGTTAGAATTGAGGCCTAAAATGACAGACTTGGGACAAATATCTATCATGCACATTATATTTATGTACGAGCTGATAGCCAAGGTACCGGAGATCAAGGCTGATCAAAATAGTACAAAACCCCCCTAAATCCCAAAAAAAAGGAAAAATTATACAAAAAAGAGAAAAAATAAAAAATTTACGCCAAAATAAGAATAAAAGGGTAGATGACCCCACCCTCACACCTACATCTCACAATGTCCTCATTGAGAGCTGAGAGTCATCACCAACCATAAAACACCCAAAAACAAAGAAAACAAAATTACACACAAGACACACAAAACAAAACAAACAACGCACAAGAGCACTAAACTTGCACACATATACGAGCTAGCACACTCTCCCAAAAACACTTACCAAATCAAAAACAAGACCACACATATATACAAAACTAACCACCAAAAACAAAGATATACCAATCCATCAACACCACCAATTACAAGACTCAAATATCCACAAAAACACAAAAAATGGTGATCATAGCAATCAATGGCTCAACAACATCCCAAATTCCTCCTCAAAATGATCACCAACAAAATCACAGCATAATATCCGCAACTAAATAAAAAGAAGAGAAAGAAAAGAAAAGAGGACAAAGGAGAAGGGTTAGAACAATCATACCAAGTTAGGTGCTGTGTGCATCTAAACTAGGCCTCACTAAGAGGGTGCTCTAGGAGGCTGGAGGAGCATCAGCCACCCCTCATCTCTCAAGGTCCAAGCTACCAATTCGAATGCCGTCAAAGCTCGCAGGAGCTTATCGAACACCTGAGGGTGCAACTCAGATGAATGTAAGTAAGTGCACACAAATATAAATACACGCATAATAATATGTACTCTCCTAGACTTATCAAATGTGTTGGAAAAATCTGTAGAACAGTCAAAGGCAATAATTAACACAATTTTCCCAGACAGATGCTCTGGGTACAGATTGTAAGGATCAAGGGAGGGTTCATACCCTCTAAAAGTGCCTAGAGTCTCATAACAGCCAACCTCATTCCCCTCAAGTATCACATGAGAATTAATAAGTAACATATCGCAACACTGAGGGGAAGGGGAAGGTAGTGAACATGAAGAAGAGGCATAGAATGTATCAAGAGAGTTGGGGGATATGTTATCAACAAAGTCAGGACTAGTTGGCCCTGCAGCCACAACATCCACACATGAAGTCCTTGCAGGAGTCTCATGAAAATCATGCACCTCAATAGGAACATTGCCGGACTCAGACCAAGTATCATCCTCATTAACACTAGCGTTAATACCGAAGGTCTCACCTACCTCGAACTCCATCGACTGAGCTAAAGGGGAAGGTGTATCAAGAAAAGTGATGATGGGCGCAGTGTTATTCCTATAAGGGCTAGGTAAGGATGGAGAAACAATAGGTGAAGTAGTCAAGGGAGGGTCAATGACTTCCCCTAGTCTGGACTCTAGAGGAGGGAAACATGCACCATCATCACACAGATTGACATTAAGTCTAGAAGAACTAGGGCTAAGGTCAATCTCAGGTGATAGGTTATACTCCCGCATTTTATTGGCAAACTCACTTTATTGCTCATTCATTGTCTCTATCATATTGCTAAGTCTAGCAAAGACTTCATTAGAAATATAATAGGGATAAGAATTACTGGCATGATCAGAACAATGGCAAATTTTGCACACAGGAGGAGCATAATTAGGGATGCAAGGGGGTGGGATGTATGAATTAGTGCAACTAATCTCATATTCATAAGTATCCCAAGCCAACCCATCAAGAAAATCCGAAGCTTCATCAACATTTTTAGCACAAAAATCCCAATACTCTAAAAGTGTACAGGTCTCATGATTCAAACCCTCATAGCCTCTATTCAAAATTTTCCACTTTTCCGAATAAAAATCACAATGAGCAAGAAAAGCATGTAGTTTATCATGGTATCTCCAAAACAATTCATGCTCATATTGAGGAAAGTGGGAAAAAGACAGTTTTTTTTCAATTTTCAATTTTTTTTCAAAATAAAAGCCTAGTCTCGAATGCCCAAGTAAGCTCTAATATTAGAAAGTACCAACTCCACGGCAACGGTGCCAAAAACTTGTTAGGGAAAAACAGAGTTTTAATATTTATAAACCCTAAGTGCAAGGTGTATCATTCAGTACTTGGGGTGTCGTCCGCAGAGAGTTATGTTTCCAACTACCAGGGCTAACTAAAGCGTCTCAAGCTAAGCAAAATAAAAGGAAAAGAGGGTAAACTAAACTACGCTAACAAACATAGAAGAAGCAACTTGCAGTTGTGATTTGACTAATGGACGAACCAACTAATTGAGATGAGTCCTAACCTACCCAAACTACATCATGAACGAGAGATGGTTGGTTGCACCATTGAATACCACCCAAGCCCTCTCTCAAAGGTTATGAGCTCGTCAAATTAGCCTAACCACCTATTTTCATGGGATTAGTCCAATTAGACCACAAAATTGGCAACCCCTAGGCCTAGCTCGATTCGGATACTATTTTCATGTTGCAAACTCGGCTATTCCCTCTCTTACACTAGCTAACTGACCTCATCTCTCAGCATAAGTCAATCGCCCAAAAATATGGATGAAAGCTCTTTCAAGCATTTCATCGTACACTTGGCAGGCGCGAGAGAAAACTCTAAGTTCTAGGCATAGAATGGGTACGGTTAGGCCAAATACAAGACTAATTAGCCATCAAGAAGCTAAACACAATCCAAGCCACAGCTAAATATCACGAACACATGAAAACGTAAACTAGCAAACAAGAACATGAGTAAGAGAAGAAGGAGAACGAAATAAATTAAATCTAAACAACTAAATAAACATGAATTAACAATGAAAACTAAAGATTGAACTAAACAAAACAAATACAATAATCAAACTAGTAAAACATAAACAAGAACAAGATATGAAATAAAGAGAGAAAAGGGAAGAAAACTTAGTCCTGAATTGATAGAAGGAACCTGAAATCCAAAGGTTGAATCCAAGATTACAATCTTCAATCCTAAACTAATTCTCCTATTGAGGTTTTATTTGCTAAAACCTAACCTAAACTACTCTAAAAATCGTTAGAGAGAAGCCCCAAGTGACGACCGAGCGACCCCCGCAAAAACGCCCGAAGGGCCTTAAATAGAAAATCAAGCGAACGACGAACAGGGGGGGGAGGCACGACCGTGCCACATTTCTGGCACGGTGGTTCGGCCACCTGTCGTCCCTTTTTGTCGGTTTCACTGTTTTTCTTTGCTTTGTCCCATCTTCGCTCCTTTTCGCGACGTTTCCTTTATTTGAAGTTATCTCGTACAAAATATAAATAAAACAAGTAAAAATCCTAAAGATTAAGTTATTATTCGAGCTAAAAGTAGGTGAAAGACGCACGTAAAATAGGACAATTTATCGCCTAGCAAATACCCCCACCCCTATCTTTTGCTCGTCCTCGAGCAGAATAAAATAAAAACTAACCTAAGAATCTAACTCACTTTCGTAAGAATCACAGTTGCATTTAGCGTATGCAACAAGCCCTTTGAACTCCTTGGTTCCCTTAAGTGGACGAGCGGGGTCTCGTGGGGGTTTGCAGAAGATATACCCACAAAATCTCAAAAATGAAAACAAAGAAAAGAGAAACAAAAATCGAAAAATAAAAATAACAAAACACAAAATGCACATCGGGGTAAACTGTACACAATCGGATCAGCCAAAACCCCCTAGTAACTTAAGTGTCAGTCCGTACACAAGCATTATATGCATTTCAGGACACCATCCCAAAGAATGGCATCCAGACATCCGCTTTTCACCCCACGACGCACGAGAACATTGAATCCATCCTGGTGCTTGGTGTGTGAGTATATCATCACCCTAAAACTTTGGCTCACCAAAATCAAACTCAGCCCCACTTAACTGGCACAAGCTACATTATTGATTTGTTAGCATGGGAAATAAGCTTCTCTAGTAGCAGTATTGCCTCAAAGGGTAGCACCCAGTAGTGCATGCCTCAAAGGGGTACTTGTCATTCCAAACTCTTTTCTTCCACCCGTTTTTTCTTTTTCTTCTTCTTTGTCATTCCAAACTCTAGCCACGCCTCAAAGGGATACACCTAGTAGCGCTTGAGTTTATTTGTTTTTGTTTTTGTTTTTGGAAAAGGGGTGCAAGCACATGCAAAGGTAACTATGTAATAGACAAGCGGGGGGAGCCGATCATGGAAGGTTAAGAATGTAAGATAATGATAGTGCATAAATCAGGACTGGATTGTAAAATTACAAAGGACTTTTTGGGTTTAGAATTGACGCCTAAAATGATAGACTAGGGACGATTATCTATCATGTACATTATATTTATATATGAGCTGATAGCTAAGGTACCGGAGATTAAGGCTGATCAGAATAGTACAAAACCCCCCTAAATCCCAAAAAAAGGAAAAATTATACAAGAAAGAGAAAAAATGAAAAATTTACACCAAAATAAGAATAAAAGGGTAGATGACCCCACCCACACACCTACATCTCACAATGTCCTCATTGAGAGCAAAAAGTCATCACTAACCACAAAACACACAAAAACAAAGAAAACAAAATCACACACAAGACACACAAAACAAAACAAACAACGCACAAGAGCACTAAACCTGCACACATATACAAGCTAGCACACTCTCCCCAAAACACTCACCAAATTAAAGCACAAGACCACACATATATACAAAACTAACCGCCAAAAACAAAGATATACCAATCCATCAACACCACCAATCCCAAAACTCAAATATCCACAAAAACATAAAGACACAAAAAATGGTGACCATAGCCATCAATGGCTCAATAACATCCCAAATTTCTCCTCAAAATGACCACCATTAAAATCACAACACAATATTCGCAACTAAGAAGAGAAAGAAAAGAAAAGAGGACAAAGGAGAACGGTTAGAACGATCATACCAGGTTAGGTGCTGTGTGCATCTAAACTAGGCCTCGCTAAGAGGGTGCTCTAGGAGGCTGGAGGAGCATCAGCCACACCTTATCTCTCAAGATCTAAGCTACCAATTCGGATGCCGTCAAGGCTCGTAGGAGCTTATCAAACACCTGAGGATGCAACTCAGATGAATGTAAGTAAGAGCACACAAATATAAATGCACGCATAATAATAAGTACTCTCCTAAACTTATCAAATGTGTTAGAAAAATTAGTAGAATAGTCAAAGGCAATAATCAACATGATTTTTCTAGACAAATGCTCCAGGTACAGATTGTAAGGATCAAGGGAGGGGTTATACCCTCTAAAGGTACCTAGAGTCTCAGAACAGTCAACCTCATTCCCCTCAAGCATCACATGAGAATTAATAAGTAACATATCACAACACCCAGGGGAAGGGGAAGGTTGCGAACATGAAGAAGAAGCATAGAATGTATCAAGAGAGTTGGAGGATATATTATCAACAAAATCAGGACTAGTTGGCCCTGCAGCCACAACATCCATGCACGAAGTCCCTGTAGGAGTCTCATGAAAATCACGCACCTCAATAGGAACATTGTCGGACCCAGGCCAAGTATCATCCTCATCAAAACTAGCGCTAAACCGAAGGTCTTACCTGCCTCGAACTCTGTCGACTGAGCTAAAGGGGAAGGTGTATCAAGAAAAGTCATAATGAGCACAGTGTTGTTCCTATAAGGGCTAGGTAAGGATGGAGAAGCAATAGGTAAAGCAGTCAAGGGAGGGTCAATGACTTCCCCTAGTCCGGACTCTAGAGGAGGGAAAGGCACACCATCATTACACAGATTGACATCAGGTCTAGAAGAACTGGGGCTAAGGTCAGTCTCAGGTAATAGGTTATACTCCCGCACTTTATTGGCAAACTCACTTTGTTGCTCATTCATTGTCTCTATCATATTGCTAAGTCTAGCAAAGCCTTCATTAGAAATATAACAGGGACAAGAATTACTGGCATGATCGGAACAATGGCAAATTTCGCCCACAGGAGGAGCATAATTAGGGATGCAAGGGGGTGGGATGTATGAATTAGTGCAACTAATCTCATATTCATAAGTATAGCAAGCCAACCAATCAAGAAAATCCTAAGCTTCATCAACATTTTTAGCACAAAAATCCCAATACTCTAAAAGTGTACGGGTCTCATAATTCAAACCCTCATAACCTTTATTCAAAATTTTCCACTTTTCCGAATAAAAATCATAATGAGCAAGAAAAGCATGTAGTTTATCATGGTACCTCCAAAACAATTCATGCTCATATTGAGGAAAGTGGGAAAAAGACATTTTTTTTTCAAAATAAAAGCCTGGTCTAGAATGCCCAAGTAAGCTCTAATATTAGAAAGTGCCAACTCCCCGGCAACGGTGCCAAAAACTTGTTAGGGAAAAACAGAGTTTTAATATTTATAAACCCTAAGTGCAAGGTGTATCATTCAGTACTTGGGGTGTCGTCCGTAAAGAGTTGTGTTTCCAACTACCAGGGCTAACTAAAGCGTCTCGCGCTAAGCAAAATAAAAGGAAAAGAGGGTAAACTAAACTACGCTAACAAACATAGAAAAAGCAACTTGCAGTTGTGATTTGACTAATGGACGAACCAACTAATTGAGACGAGTCCTAACCTACCCAAACTACATCATGAATGAGAGATGGTTGGTTGCACCATTGGAGACCAGCCAAGCCCTCTCTCAAGGGTCATGAGCTAGTCTAATTAGCCTAACCACCTATTTTCATGGGATTAATCCAATTAAACCACAAAATTGGCAACCCCTAGGCCTAGCTCGATTCGGATACTATTTTCATGTCCCGAACTCGGCTATTCCCTCTCCCACACTAGCTAACTGACCTCACCTCTCAGCATAAATCAATCGCCCAAAAATATGGATGAAAGCTCTTTCAAGCATTTCATCGTACACTTGGCAGGCGCGAGAGAAAACTCTAAGTTCTAGGCATAGAATGGGTATGATTAGGCCAAATACAAGACTAATTTGCCATCAAGAAGCTAAACACAATGCAAGCCAACACAATATACCAACTAAATATCACAAACACATGAAAACCTAAACTAGCAAACAAGAAGATGAACTTGAGCAAGAGAAGAAGGAGAACAAAATAAATTAAATCTAAGCAACTAAATAGACATGAATCAACAATGAAAACTAAAGACTGAACTAAACAAAACAAATACAAGAATCAAACTAGCAAAACATAAACAAGAATAAGATATGAAATAAAGAGAGAAAAGGGAAGAAAACTTAGTCCTGAATTGATAGAAGGAACCTGAAATCCAAAGGTTGAATCCAAGATTACAATCGCCAATCCTAAACTAATTCTCCTATTGAGGTTTTATTTGCTAAAACCTTACCTAAACTACTCTAAAAATCGTCAGAGAGAAGCCCCAAGCGACGACCGAGCGACCCCCACAAAACGCCTGAAGGGGCCTTAAATAGAAAATCAAGCGAACGGTGAACGGGGGGGGGGAGGCACGACCGTGCCACGTCGCACGGTCCCGCCGTGCCACATTTCTGGCACGGTGGTTAGACCACCTGTAGTCGCTTTTTGCCGGTTTTCATTGTTTTTCTTTGCTTTGCCCCGTCTTCGCTCCTTTTCGCGACGTTTGCTTGATTTGAAGTTATCTCCTACAAAATATAAATAAGACATGTAAAAATCCTAAAGATTAAGTTATTATACGCTCTAAAAGCAGGTGAAAGAGGCACGTAAAATAGGACAATTTATCGGCTAGCAAATACCCCCACCCCTATCTTTTGCTTGTCCTCGAGCAGAACAAAATAAAATCTAACCTAAGAATCTAACTCACTTTCGTAAGAATCACGGTTGCATTTAGCGTATGCAATAAGCCTTTTGAACTCCTTGGTTCCCCTAAGTGGATGAGCGGGATCTCGTGAGGGTTTGCAGAAGATATACCCACAAAATCTCAAAAATGAAAACAAAGAAAAGAGAAACAAAAATCGAAAAATAAAAATGACAAAACACAAAGTATACATCGGGGTAAACTGTACACAATCGGATCAGCCAAAACCCCCTAGTAACTCAAGTATCAGTCCGTACACAAGCATTATATACATTTCAGGGCACCATCCCAAAGAATGGCATCCAGACATCCGCTTTTCACCCCACGACGCATGAGAACATTGAATCCATCCTGGTGCTTGGTGTGTGAGTATATCATCACCCTAAAACTTTGGCTTACCAAAATCAAACTCAATCCCACTTAACTGACACAAGCTACATTATTGATTTGTTAGCATGAAAAATAAGCTTCTCTAGTAGCAGTATTGCCTCAAAGGGTAGCACCCAATAGTGCATGCCTCAAAGGGATACTTGTCGTTCCAAACTCTTTTCTTCCCCCCTTTTTTTCTTTTTCTTCTTCTTTGTCATTCTAAACTCTTGCCACGCCTCAAGGGATACACCGAGTAGCGCTTGAGTTTGTTTGTTTTCGTTTTTGTTTTTGGAAAAGGGGTGCAAGCACATACAAATGTAACTGTGTAATAGACAAGTGGGGGGAGCCGATCATGGAAGGCTAAGAATGTAAAATAATGATAGTGCATAAATCAGGACTGGATTACAAAGTTATAATGGAGTTTTTGGGGTTAGAATTAACGCCTAAAATGACAGACTTGGGACGAATATCTATCATGCACATTATATTTATATACGAGTTGATAGCCAAGGTACCGGAGATCAAGGCTTATCAAAATAGTACAAAACCCCCCTAAATTCCAAACAAAGGAAATATTATACAAAAAAGAGAAAAAATGAAAAATTTACACCAAAATAAGAATAAAAGGGTAGATGACCCCACCCTCATTCCTACATCACACAATGTCTTCATTGAGAGCTGAGAGTCATCACCAACCACAAAACACACAAAAATAAAGATAACAAAATTACACACAAGACACACAAAACAAAACAAACAACGCACAAGAGTACTAAACCTGCACACATATACAAGCTAGCACACTCTCCCAAAAACACTCACCAAATCAAAAACAAGACCACACATATGTACAAAACTAACCACCAAAAACAAAGATACACCAATCCATCAACACCACCAATCACAAAACTCAAATATCCACAAACACACAAAAAATGGTGATCATAGCCATCAATGGCTAAACAACATCCCAAATTTCTCCTCAAAATGACCACCAATAAAATCACAACACAACATTCGCAATTAAATAAAAAGAAGAGTAAGAAAAGAAAAGAGGACAAAGGAGAACGGTTAGAACAATCATACCAGGTTAGGTGCTGTGTGCATCTAAACTAGGCCTCGCTAAGAGGGTGCTCTAGGAGGCTGGAGGCGCGTCAGCCACACCTTATCTCTCGAGATCCAAGCTACCAATTCGGATGCCGTCAAGGCTGGCAGGAGCTTATCAAACACCTAAGGATGCAACTCAGATGAATGCAAGTAAGAGCACACAAATATAAATGCATGCATTATAATAAGTACTCTCCTAAACTTATGAAATGTGTTAGAAAAATCAGTAGAATAGTCAAAGGTAATAATCAACATGATTTTTTAGACAGATGCTCCAGGTACAGATTGTAAGGATCAAGGGACGGGTTATACCCTCTAAAGGTACCTAGAGTCTCAGAACAGTCAACCTCATTCCCCTAAAGTATCACATGAGAATTAATAAGTAACATATCACAACACGTAGGGGAAGGAGAAGGTTGCGAACATGAAGAAGAAGTATAGAATGTATCAAGAGAGTTGGGGGATATATTATCAATAAAATCAGGACTAGTTGGCCCTGCAGCCACAACATCCACGCACGAAGTCCCTGTAGGAGTCTCATGAAAATCATGCACCTCAATAGGAACATCACCGGAATCAGACCAAGTATCATCCTCATCAACACTAGTGCTAAACTGAAGGTCTTACCTACCTCGAACTCCATTGACTGAGCTAAAGGGGAAGGTGTATCAAGAAGAGTCATGATGAGCGCAGTGTTGTTCCTATAAGGGCTAGGTAAGGATGGAGAAACAATAGGTAAAGTAGTCAAGGGAGGGTCAATGACTTCCCCTAGTCCGGACTCTAGAGGAGGGAAAGACCCACCATCATCACACAGATTGACATCAAGTCTAGAAGAACTAGGGCTAAGGTCAGTCTCTGGTGATAGGTTATACTCCCGCACTTTATTGGCAAACTCACTTTGTTGCTCATTCATTGTCTCTATCATATTGCTAAGTCTAGCAAAGCCTTCATTAGAAATATAACAGGGACAAGAATTACTGGCATGATCGGAACAATGGCAAATTTTACACACAGGAGGAGCATAATTAGGGATGCAAGGGGGTGGGATGTATGAATTAGTGCAACTAATCTCATATTCATAAGTATACCAAGCCAACCAATCAAGAAAATCCTAAGCTTCATCAACATTTTTAGCACAAAAATCCTAATACTCTAAAAGTGTACGGGTCTCATAATTTAAACCCTCATAACCTTTATTCAAAATTTTCCACTTCTCCGAATAAAAATCACAATGAGCAAGAAAAGCATGTAGTTTGTCATGGTACCTCCAAAACAATTCATGCTCATATTGAGGAAAGTGGGAAAAAGACATTTTTTTTCAAAATAAAAGCCTAGCCTCGAATGCCCAAGTAAGCTTTAATATTAGAAAGTGCCAACTCCCCGGCAACGGCGCCAAAAACTTGTTAGGGAAAAACAGAGTTTTAATATTTATAAACCCTAAGTGCAAGGTGTATCATTCAGTACTTGGGGTGTCGTCCGCAGAGAGTTGTGTTTCCAACTACCAGGGCTAACTAAAGCGTCTCAAGCTAAGCAAAATAAAAGGAAAAGAGGGTAAACTAAACTACGCTAACAAACATAGAAAAAGCAACTTGCCGTTGTGATTTGACTAATGGACGAACCAACTAATTGAGATGAGTCCTAACCTACCCAAACTACATCATGAACGAGAGATGGTTGGTTGCACCATTAAATACCACCCAAGCCCTCTCTCAAGGGTTATGAGCTAGTCAAATTAGCCTAACCACCTATTTTCATGGGATTAGTCTAATTAGACCACAAAATTGGCAACCCCCAGGCCTAGCTCGATTCGGATACTATTTTCATGTGGCAAACTCGGCTATTCCCTCTCCTACACTAGCTAACTGACCTCATCTCTCAGCATAAGTCAATCGCCCAAAAATATGGATGAAAGCTCTTTCAAGCATTTCATCGTACATTTGGCAGGCACGAGAGAAAACTCTAAGTTCTAGGCATAGAATGGGTATGGTTAGGCCAAATACAAGACTAATTTGCCATCAAGAAGCTAAACACAATGCAAGCCAACACAATCTACCAACTAAATATCACAAACACATGAAAACCTAAACTAGCAAACAAGAAGATGAACTTGAGCAAGAGAAGAAGGAGAACAAAATAAATTAAATCTAAGCAACTAAATAAACATGAATCAACAATGAAAACTAAAGATTGAACTAAACAAAACAAATACAAGAATCAAACTAGCAAAACATAAACAAGAATAAGATATGAAATAAAGAGAGAAAAGGGAAGAAAACTTAGTCCTGAATTGATAGAAGGAACCTGAAATCCAAAGGTTGAATCCAAGATTACAATCGCCAATCCTAAACTAATTCTCCTATTGAGGTTTTATTTGCTAAAACCTTACCTAAACTACTCTAAAAATCATCAGAGAGAAGCCCCAAGCGACGACCGAGCGACCCCCACAAAAACGCCCGAAGGGGCCTTAAATAGAAAATCAAGCGAACGGTGAACGGGGGGGGAGGCACGACCGTGCCACGTCGCACGGTCCCGCTGTGCCACATTTCTGGCACGGTGGTTAGACCACCTGTCGTCGCTTTTTGCCGGTTTTCATTGTTTTTCTTTGCTTTGTCCCGTCTTCGCTCCTTTTCGCGACGTTTGCTTGATTTGAAGTTATCTCCTACAAAATATAAATAAAACATGTAAAAATCCTAAAGATTAAGTTATTATACGCGCTAAAAGTAGGTGAAAGAGGCACGTAAAATAGGACAATTTATCGGCTAGCAAATACCCCCACCCCTATCTTTTGCTTGTCCTCGAGCAGCACAAAATATAATCTAACTTAAGAATCTAACTCACTTTCGTAAGAATCACGATTGCATTTAGCGTATACAATAAGCCTTTTGAACTCCTTGGTTCCCCTAAGTGGAGGAGCGGGATCTCGTGAGGGTTTGCAGAAGATATACCCACAAAATCTCAAAAATGAAAACAAAGAAAAGAGAAACAAAAATCGAAAAATAAAAATGACAAAACACAAAATATACATCGGGGTAAACTGTACACAATCGGATCAGCCAAAACCCCCTAGTAACTCAAGTATCAGTCCGTACACAAGCATTATATACATTTCAGGACACCATCCCAAAGAATGGCATCCAGACATCCGCTTTTCACCCCACGACACATGAGAATATTGAATCCATCCTGGTGCTTGGTGTGTGAGTATATCATCACCCTAAAACTTTGGCTTACCAAAATCAAACTCAATCCCACTTAACTGACACAGGCTTCATTATTGACTTGTTAGCATGGAAAATAAGCTTCTCTAGTAGCAGTATTGCCTCAAAGGGTAGCACCCAATAGTGCATGCCTCAAAAGGGTACTTGTCGTTCCAAACTCTTTTCTTCCCCGCTTTTTTTCTTTTTCTTCTTCTTTGTCATTCGAAACTCTTGCCACGCCTCAAAGGGATACACCTAGTAGCGCTTGAGTTTGTTTGTTTTTGTTTTTGTTTTTGGAAAAGGTGGTGCAAACACATACAAAGGTAACTGTGTAATAAACAAGTGGGGGGAGCCGATCATAGAAGGCTAAGAATGTAAGACAATGATAGTGCATAAATCAGGACTGGGTTGCAAAATTATAATGGACTTTTTGGGGTTAGAATTGACACCTAAAATGACAGACTTGGGACGAATATCTATCATGCACATTATATTTATATACGAGCTGATAGCCAAGGTACCGGAGATCAAGGCTGATCAAAATAGTACAAAACCCCCCTAAATCCCGAAAAAAGGAAATATTATACAAAAAAGAGAAAAAATGAAAAATTTACACCAAAATAAGAATAAAAGGGTAGATGACCCCACCCTCATACCTACATCTCACAATGTCCTCATTGAGAGCTGAGAGTCATCACCAACCACAAAACACACAAAAATAAAGAAAACAAAATCACACACAAGGCACACAAAACAAAACAAACAACGCACAATAGCACTAAACCTGCAGACATATACAAGCTAGCACACTCTCCCAAAAACACTCGCCAAATCAAAAACAAGACCACACATATATACAAAACTAACCACCAAAAACAAGGATATACCAATCCATCAACACCACTAATCACAAAACTCAAATATCCACAAAAACACAAAAAATGGTGATCATAGCCATCAATGGCTCAACAACATCCCAAATTTCTCCTCAAAATGACCACCAACAAAATCACAACACAATATTTACAACTAAATAAAAAGGAGAGAAAGAAAAGAAAAGAGGATAAAGGGGAACAGTTAGAACGATCATACCAGGTTAGGTGCTGTGTGCATCTAAACTAGGCCCCGCTAAGAGGGTGCTCTAGGAGGTTGGAGGAGCATCAGCCACACCTCATCTCTTAAGATCCAAGCTACCAATTCGAATGCTGTCAAGGCTTGCAGGAGCTTATCAAACACCTGAGAATGCAGCTCAGATGAATGTAAGTAAGAGCACACAAATATAAATGCACGCATAATAAGAAGTACTCTCCTAAACTTATCAAATATGTTAGAAAAATCAGTAGAATAGTCAAAGGCAATAATCAACATGATTTTTCTAGACAAATGCACCAGGTACAGATTGTAAGGATCAAGGGAGGGGTTATACCCTCTAAAGGTACCTAAAGTCCCAGAACAGTCAACCTCATTCCCCTCAAGTATCACATGAGAATTAATAAGTAACATATCACAACACTCAGGGGAAGGGGAAGGTTGCGAACATGAAGAAGAAGCATAGAATGTACAAGAGAGTTGGAGGATATATTATCAACAAAATCAGGACTAGTTGGCCCTACAGCCACAACATCCACGCACGAAGTCCCTGTAGGAGTCTCATGAAAATCATACACCTCAATAGGAACATCGCCGGACTCAGACCAAGCATCATCCTCATCAACACTAGCGCTAAACCGAAGGTCTTACCTACCTCGAACTCCGTCGACTGAGCTAAAGGGGAAGGTGTATCAAGAAAAGTCATAATGAGCGCAGTGTTGTTCCTATAAGGGCTAGGTAAGGATGGAGAAATAATAGGTAAAGTAGCCAAAGGAGGGTCAATGACTTCCTGTAGTTCGGACTCTAGAGGAGGGAAAGACGCACCATCATCACACAGGTTGACATCAAGTCTAGAAGAACTAGGGCTAAGGTCAGTCTCAGGTGATAGGTTATACTCCCGCACTTTATTGGCAAACTCACTTTGTTGCTGATTCATTGTCTCTATCATATTGCTAAGTCTAGCAAAGCCTTCATTAGAAATATAATAGGGACAAGAGTTACTGGCATGATCATAACAATGGCAAATTTCACACACAGGAGGAGCATAATTAGGGATGCTAGGGGGTGGGATGTATGAATTAGTGCAACTAATCTCATATTCATAAGTATCCCAAGCCAACCAATCAAGAAAATTCCGAGCTTTATCAACATTTTTAGCACAAAAATCCCAATACTGTAAAAGTATACGGGTCTCATAATTCCAACCCTCATAACCTCTGTTCAAAATTTTCCACTTTTCCAAATAAAAATCACAATGAGCAAGAAAAGCATGTAATTTATCGTGGTATCTCCAAATCAATTCATGCTTATATTAAGGAAACTGGAAAAAAGACATTTTTTTTCAATTTTTAATTTTTTTTTTTAAAAATAAAAGCATAGTCTCGAATGCCCAAGTAAGCTTTAATATCAGAAAGTGCCAACTCCCCGGCAACAGTGCGAAAAACTTGTTAGGGAAAAGCAGAGTTTTAATATTTATAAACCCCAAGTGCAAGGTGTATCGTTGAGCACTTGGGGTGTCATCCGCAGTGAGTTGTGTTTCCAACTGCCGCGGCTAACTAAAGCGTCTCGGGCTAGGCAAAATCAAAGGAAAAGAGGGTAAACTAAACTATGCTAACAAACATAAAAAAAGCAACTTCGAGTTGTGATTTGACCAATGGACGAACCAACTAATTGAGATGAGTCCTAACCTACCCAAACTACATCATGAACGAGAGATGGTCGATTGCGCCATTGAAGACCACCCAAGCCCTCTGTCAAGGGTTATGAGCTAGTCTAATTAGCCTAACCACCTATTTTCATGGGATTAGCCTAATTAGACTACAAAATTAGCAACCCCCAGACCTAGCTCGATTTGGATACTATTTTCATGTCCAAACTCGGCTATTTTCTCTCCCACACTAGCTAATTGACCTCACCTCTCAGCATAAGTAATCACCCAAAAATATGGATGAAAGCTCTTTCAAGCATTTCATCGAACACTTGGCGGGCGCCAGAGAAAACTCTAAGTTCTAGGCATAGATTGTGTGTGGTTAGGCCAAATACAAGACTAATTAGCTATCAAGGGGCTAATCACAATTCACGCCAACACAATCTACTAACTAAACATCACAAACACATGAAAACCTAAACTAGCAAACAAGAACATGAACTTGAACAAGAGAAGAAGGAGAACCAAACAAATCAAATCTAAACAACTAAATAAACATGAATTAATAATGAAAACTAAAGATTCGACTAAAAAAAACAAATACAAGAATCAAACTAGCAAAACGTAAACAAGAACAAGATATGAAATAAAGAAAGAAAAGGGAAGAAAACTTAGTCTTGAATTGATAGAAGGAACTTGAGATCCAAAGGTTGAATCCAAGATTACAATCTTCAATCCTAAACTAATTCTCCTATTGAGGTTTTATTTGCTAAAACCTAACCTAAACTACTCTAAAAATCACCAGAGAGAAGCCCCAAGTGACAACCGAGCGACCCTCACAAAAACGCACGAAGGGGTCTTAAATAGAAAATCGAGCGAATGGCGAACAGGGAGGAGGCACAAGCGTGCCACTTCTTTGGCATGGTGGCTTGGCCACCTATCGTTCCTTTTTGCCAGTTTTCACTGTTTTTCTTCACTTTGTCCCGTCTTTGCTCCTTTTCGCGACGTTTGCTCGATTTGAAGTTATTTCCTACAAAATATAAATAAAACAAGTAAAAATCCTAAAGATTAAGTTATTATACAAGCTAAAAGTGGGTGAAAGAGGCGCGTAAAATAGGAAAATTTATCGCCTAACATTTAGCATGAATGTTACACCTATGTATGATGGTTTCATGTACTATTAATTCGTTTATGGCAATATTGAACCGACCTTGGTAGTTGGATGGTTTGAGGTGGAACTATTGAGTGATTCGGGGCTCTTGTGGTTGGTGTCGTGTGAAGAGGGAGCCTGGGTTTGTTATTGATCGCAATCATGTGGATTGCAAGGTATATGGAATTATTAGACTGATTTTGCTAAAACTGTTCCTGCGAAGAGTTTCGAATGTGTTACTTGTGAACCCCTTCCCTCTTGTAATTGGTGAATGATGTTATGTGATTGATTTGTGAACTTTTAAATCTTTAAAAAGGGTCGTTAAAAGCTTGCTTTCATAATTGAAAATGTTTTTAAATACTCATCAGTTGCCTGTTAGTTTGTTAAGATGTTTGTAGCCTAAAAGATCCTGAGTCCTCGAGCTACTCAGTAAGTGACTTAACTGAATAGTCGATAGGTTTAGGAAGTTAAAAAGCAAACTAGTAGTGAGTTCGAAAATGTTTTGAGGCTTTGGTTTGTTCATGTCCCATTCTTTGAGTTTAGAAAGGATTGAAACGAACCAAAAAAGAGCAACTGAACGTGTTTATTATGAGACTTAGTTTGAATTATATGCTAGCAAATTAATTTAAGTTTTGAATCGTGAGTGAGTAAACTTATTATGATTTTAAGAAGTTTTGTATGTTGAAATGAAAGAACCATAAACCATTAGTGGAGTTATGGGCTATTTTGGCTAGATAAGCATGATTTCAATGAAGTAAGCAACTATTAAAGAGAAATGATTTATGATTCACTTGAAGGTGAAACTTACTGTGTATGACAGTGACATCTTTTTATAACCTAAGAGGGTTTAATATTGATTTTGAAGGCTAAGATAGTGCTAGGCAATTGGCCAGGCCTAGGAAGTTAGACCCAGAAGTGGGAACCTTAGAAGACCCTGACGAGGTATTGTTCGATGACATGTGATAAACCTTAAGGGTGGGAACTGGACGCAAGATAAGGCATGGGTTGTTTCCCCCAAACGTAATGTTTGATGATGTGTGACGCGTGATAAAACTTTGAGGGGGGACTGGACGCACGATAAGGCATGAGCTGTTGCCCCCACAGAGGACAATATTAAAGTTAGAGCTACTCTACTGAGACTCATTTTCGCCAAATCTTATGTTACGTATACCCTAGAAACAACGTGAGTTGTGAGTGACGACCTCATATAGGGCGAGTGTAGATCTCTCCTAGCTAGCAGATTATGAGATCTTATGCCTGAAAGGAGGAGATATTTTCCTGAGAAATGAGAAAATGATTTGAATCATTACTAATGTGGGCATTGCAGGAACTTTAAAGAGTATATAAGCCTTGAGGAGGCCAGTTTGATTTGTAAACTAATCTTCAAAGAGGCTAATTTGATTAGTAAACTATCCTTTGAAGAGGCTAGTGTGATTTGTAAATTATTCTTTGAAAACAACATGAGTCACTACATTTTCAAAATGCGTATTTGAAAGCATTTTACCTTATCCTTTTTGCTTAATTGATTAGGCGCCTAAATGCTTGACTATTAAGGAAGTTTGGTTGTTAAGGGTCTAGAAAGGAGCTTGAGTGGCTTGGTATAAAGTTCAGACGTGATGATTTTTCTTGGGGACTATGATTACCTAATATGATAGTAATATACAAATGTTTTATGATTGCTACTTATTATTACTATTATTGCATACAAATGGTTTTGGTTTTAAGGAATCGGGAAATACTCAATGAGCGTGTGGTAGCTCATCCCATCTCTATTCCCCTTTTTCCCAGGCTTTTGATGCGACAGATAGAAGTCGATTTGCATATGCCAATTTGGAATATCCCCTTGCTTGAAAAGGTGTCATGTATGCACGTATAGAAGTGGACTTAAAAGTTAAACGATGTAGTATGATGTATCCCTAGGGTTGTAAATGTACGTAAACAATCCAGTTCATGTAACGCATATTGTTTAAAAGTCACTTTGTATGACCATGTGAACAAACCATATGATTAGCAAATTGTCTTTTTAGTTGAAGTTCGTTATCTTTTGGGATGTAAACCCCAGTACTCTGAATGTGTGATCTGTCGAGTTGTATCTTTTATTTTATTCTTTATTAATGAACTATATTATTTGATGTACTCCGAGCGAGTGGCTCCTAGAGTTATAAACTTCGGCGTGTAGCCGTTGAACTTATTTCAGTGTCCTTTCATACTTTTATTCATTATAGGAATTTAATGTAAGGCTTTAAGCTTGAGAAATGGTCAGATTTTAGATGAAACGCCTTAGAATTTAAGTAGGAATTAGCAAATCGTTAATACTTCTAACCCTAGGGGTCGTGGCTGTTACACTGTCGTTATAAATTAAAAATATTTAACTCTAAGGTGTTGTTATCGAAAGACAATCTCATCATACCATTTCTGTAGTTAATGAGAGAATTTGCAGTAACCAAGAACGGATGCTGTAGAATGATAGGCATCTAATTAGCATTATTAGCTACCTTATCAATTTCAAGCATAACAAAGTCTGCTAGGAAAATAAATTCACTTAACTTAATTAAGACATCCTCTACCACACCCCTGGGCGACCTAATCGATTTGTCAGCTTGTTAATTGATCATCGTGGTATGTTTCAACTCATCTAAGCTGAGCCTCTCATACCCAATGAAGGGTAAGAAATTGACATTGGCCCCTCAGTCAAGCAATGCTGTATGAATCAGTTAGTCCCTATTGATGATAACAATAGTATGGTAATAGAGTCCTTGTATTTCCACTACAAGATAATCCTTTGTCCACACAACAACTATCAATACTATAAATACGATGTCACCGCAAATAACATTTTTGGCAACGACATATGTCATTGTAGGGCCGTTACCGGTCAGGGCGTAACAAAAGATAAAGGCAATGACTTCCGTCATTGTGATTGCTACTCTTATCGCAGTGGTCTTTGTTGATATTGTAAATATGTCGTTGCAAAATATGGAAATGTTTGTAAAAATTGTTGGTACTTTCACAACAATATACATCATTGCAAAATATTGTTTAAATCATTAGCAACCACTCTGTCGTTATGGAAGCTAATAATTTTGGCAACATTTTTGCCCTTGCAGAATGTAGCTTAAATCATTAGCAAGCACCCTATTGTTGCAGAAACCTATAATTTTGGCAACAATTTTGTCATTGCAATTGACATTGTAAAAGTTTTGCAACAATCTTTTTGTTGTAATTGCTTTGACTGTTGCACCACCTTTTTGCTCTTGCAGAACTCATCCTAACAACAAAACATCCTTTGCAAACAATAAGACCATTGCAAATATGTGTTCGTAAGTACTACCCATAGCAATTTAGCACTAGCGTCGCCTTAGGTATGGATTTCATAGTTTTGTAGCATGAACCTACATAAATCCATATATATTTTAGGCTTCACTTACGCACCATGAATCTGAAGTTCATAGATAATAGTCTCCGAGAAGCACATTGATTCTCAATTTTCAACAAAAAAATCGTATTATTGACCACAAAATAATAATTTCAAAATAAAGATGAAATTAACAATTGGTTTTTGTGTCAATAGTAACATCGTAGCCTAATAAAATGTTGATGGCAATCTTTCTTTAAACTTTCTCTAATTTGACCTACAATCCAACAACCTATAAATGTGTATGTACATAACAAGGTAAATTCTTTGAGAAGAAGAATTTTACAAGATCAAAAAGAACCATTGAAGTGCAAGGCTAACTTTAATAAAACGGGGGAGGAGAATATAAATATTTCTAAATAAAAAATATGAAACTAAACCAAACGTAGTAGAATATTAATGAGGTCCTGAATTATAATTTTCTATAGTCTTGAGCTAGAGGCAATTGCTGCCATAAAGAATTAAAAGTAAACTAATGAACAAAACTCTAGCACCCTTTATAAAACAAGGAAAGGCTTACGTTCCAATGGCAAAGGACAAGTTGTAGGGCTAACGTTTGTTTCAAAAGGCCTACATTCTAATGGCAAAGGACAAGTTGGTGGGGCTGGGTTTAAAGGGTAGCAACAACACTCTTTAGATTACAACAGGCACTAAGGGTTAGGTTTAAAGATGTCATGATAGAAAACGATTCCCAAGAGCACCTGTCAAAGCTTCATTCATTAAATAAAGAAGGGTTGAACTACGATGAACCTATTCCCAGAGGATATTACATCTCATACTAGTGTGTGTAGTGTGTCACTTGCTAAAGATACTTCGTAGTTCAACCACTACTGCTAAGACATTGATTTACAATGGTTGTCCATACAAAATCCTAATATATTCATTACCTTAAACTCATATTCAAATGTCTCAAGCCAATGTCCATAAATTCCTTAGCTAGTATCCACATATGTAAAATTCCTCCAAATTTATATGCACAATTCATTATTTTTTTAAGGGGGTTATCTAATTAAGTTGAGTAGTGCTTTACCTTCAAAAGAAGGAATTATTTCTGTCAGCTGCTATTTCTGCAAACATCGGTCTCTTTAGTTCATCAGATGCACATTGTTGCTCCCCTTTGTGCTCTTGGATTTCTTTTTTTTCAATCTTTGCTTTTGTTTAACTCCTTTATCCACTTCTCTTATTCTTGTATCTTCTCCTGCTGCTTTTCACTAACTTGTGTTGTAGTATTTGCTATCGTCCTTTAGTATAAGTTTGTATTGTAGCCATAAAAATAACCTGATCTATGTGGTAAGACTACTAACAGTATCTCCTCTTGTGTCTTGGATTCACCAACATCAGTAACCACATTTTGCTGACAACCAATAAAAAATATATAGACATCTATTTAGATAATCACACCGAAAATATTAAATTTAATTTCAAGCTTGCTAGTGCTAAAAAAAGACATGTATCTCCTTGGAGCGATTATGATATGCCCATTCAAGAACTTCTTCATCACTCTTAGGTGTATGTTCAATAAGCCAAATTACATCAGCAATAGGTTTCACATTGTTGTTCTCCTTTGCCTAAAATATGTCGCAAACATTGACACTTAAATAATTAAAAGTATAGTGATATGTAAATGGAGAATTATATAAAACTTAATTAGCAGCAGGATCAAAAGGTGAAGGATGATCGATAAACACATACTAATATGTCCTCTACTTTAGCAAAAGATAAATTCCCAGTTGTGTGAGTGCATCTTTTATCAGGTCATCGATTTTATGAGCTTCTTTCACTTATTTTCTACACAAGAAAGGAATGTTAAAGTACAATATCAATGGTAAACAACCAATGACTATTTTGAGATGTGAAGCTACCTTAAATAATGGAAACCTAGAGCATTTTACACAATATTTCCATTAATCTTTGGGTAGGATAGGAGGAGGATTTCTCATACGTTCTTTATCTATTTACAATACTTAGGACTCGTGTAGTATTAGTGCAAGTGGGTTTTTCATGTTCTATACAAATACCACATTATATTGTTAACAAAAGCTTACATCTGCAAATAACACCCACCTTGTTCAATCTCAAATTTATCCTAAAATATGATGTAATCAATTATTATAAAGGCTTGTGTGCATATATTGGCAAAACAATATATCAGATGTAAATTTACTTGTATTTCCTTCTATATCCCATCACCAGCCTTGCGGAAGCTTCATGCTAATTTTTGACATCAAGTAGAGCTATTGTCCTTATGACTCGACCACACTCATTTAACAAATGTCGAGCGTTATCACCAATTGTTCGATCTTTACATTAGGTATAGAGATTGATAACGTTAACTGTTTTCCTTTGATTTTCATGTCTACTACATAGCTCTTGTATTTTTCCCTCTCTCCCTTCTTCTTGATCTTACTTGTTATAGCAAACATATATGCCTCAATTAATAAGTATGGTTAAAAGTAATAGTATGTTATAAGTAATTAGTAAGTCCGTAAATTTTTCTTCATTATTTCCAACATTTCCATCAATAGCTAAGTTTACGGAACCATGTATGCTTGCCCTTCTTAGTGGTCTTTCACGCTCAAAATTGACATTCATAGGGTCAACTTTACTTACACGGATCAACAACCTCTTATGCTTCTAAAATCATAGTCATCCTCCAGTAAATTTGCTCATTCTCTTCCTCTTGCCAGTTTGATTTGCCATATCTACATATGATATGTAACCATAAGCAAGATAGTTCAGAAAACAATCAAAAATCACTATAATTAATAGCTTCGCACATTTAAATTTGGTACTACTATTGGTGTTCTATAAAAAAGTATTGATGCAGCACCTTCAAATTTAGGAAATAAGACAACTACTTTAGGAAATAAGAGAACATTTACCCTCCATTCTTAATGAAGCACTTCCATTAGACTCATCATCTCTTGGGATCCTCTGATTTTCTTTAGCATGTTGATTATTCTAAATTGAGTTCGAAGATTTGGTACTTCTATCATTTATAATATGATTGGACCTACTCCCTATTCGTCTCTCTTTACTTGCTTGTAGTTAAATTTTAACTCAATGCAAAACACAAAAAACATTTATATGAAACAGAATAAAAAAAGTAGTGGGCAAATTACAAAGGACCTCGTTCAAACATAGCTTAGTCAACTTCCATAAGACCTACATCATTTGTTTGGAGTTGATCATTTATAGTAGAATAGAAAGAGCCCCTTCTAGTTGTATTCATATTGCCTCCCCTTCCTGTTCATAATTTCTCAACTTAACCACCTTTCTTTTTTAAAAATAATATGCACATAAAATATTAGTAATACATTAAAGAAGCCATCTAATCTTTTGTGACCACTAGATTATCACCTTGTATAAGCTGATTATTTCTAGCAAATTGTTCATCTTTGCTTAAACATAATGTGGCTTTTCTAATTACCTTACCAACATACCCACGTCCATTAAGTTGCCAACAGCTAAGATTAGGAAGATGCTAACTAAGCAAAAGACCTGTAATCAATCCCAAATAGTAATGTCTTTGTGATTATTTTTTTCAACTAAGAATAAGAACAAAATAGCTAGCAGATATATAGTACTTAATAAAAAAAATAAAAACTTATGCGTTATATTGTGACATATCATAGTCAAACTCTTTTTCTTCTTCTCTTGAATCATAAAAAACTTCAATGTCCTCGTCATCATAAAGCCATTACCTTGGTCACTCTTTCTATAACCTTTTGGACCATTTTCACCACACTAACCTCTTTTCAACAACAAAGTCATTTATGACTAAGAGTATACCAAATAATCATCATTAGCATGCCCAAATATATGGCCTTCGACATCCACTTTTACTTGTTGATATGCATATCATATGGATCCCATAGTTGTTCTTTATAACAAATCCCCAATCATGTTTTCTTAGATCTTGTATGTTGAATACTTGTTTCACTTGTGCTTCCAGAATAAAAACCTCATCTGTTTTCAAATATCATGACCTGTTAACACTTATCAACACATATTCATCTGCCTTGTATCCTATACGAAGGTGTTGTACATCAAACCAATCACACTTGAAGACAAATACACGATTACCACTAGGGTAATGCAACTCATATATGTCTTTTAGAAACTCTATAGTATTCCTTATAAGATAAGTCGTCCCCTCGAACCATAAGTCCACAATTTTGGGTTTCCCTATCATTATATGAACTTTCGGTATGAAAACAAAAACCATTTATCAGTGGCATAGCCAAGAATTTATGTTGGGAGGGCCAAACATAAACTTTCATATTATATAAAAGAACTGAAAACATAAGAAGTTTAGCAATTGACTCACCTTCTGTATGTCCAGAGCCAATAACTGGTTCACTACTTTATTGATTATCCGTACAAGCGTCATCCTTTAATTGTTTCTTGAAAAAGAAGTCAATTGTTCATTTTGACATAGTTTTAGTTGACCTACAATATATTATTTAGGTCATTAAATTTATTAAATAATTTTAAATTGCAAATTAAGAATTAAATCAAATTTCAATTCATTGATGAATTAAATAATATCAAATTATTAATTAAATCTAGTCAAGTAGGGCAAATCAAACATCCAAACAAAAAGAATCAAACCAACTAATTAGGCATATCACTGGTTGAATCAGTAAAAAAAAAAAAATTCATTGTCCTTGTAACTCTTATTTATAAGGCAAAGCTAGTTAAATCCATTATCCATCCTTGCACACCAAGAAGAACAAAACTTTGATTAAATAAAAAACTTCACATAGCTTCTGTAATTCTTGCTTTGCTGTGTCAAAGCCTTGCATTCAAATGTCCAATCAATCAAACAATATAAAAATCACTTGGCTCTTGCACCAATAGTCCAATAGTGATGTGTGAATTGTGTGATGTCTGGAACAACATGGGGTAGAGAGAGAAGAGAGAGAAAGAAGGTTTGAGGGTGCAAAAGCTATCAAAAGTAGTCAAATTGGTTAAAAAATTAAAACTTATGAGAATTGATGCCTGCCACCTCAACTTCTATACTAGGGCAGCTAGGAATGTATTGGGCCTATAAATTTAACCTATATGATTTTGACTCTTTGGCTATTTTAGTAATTAATTTTTTTTTTCAAAATCATGGGGTGGGGGGGGGGAATGGCCCCCACTAGCCCTCCTTAAATTCGCTCTTGGACCATCAACCTTAGAAGGAAAGCAAACCAAGTTCTGTAGTTATTATCAACACATCCTTCCCTATGCATACTACATACCTATTAAAACAAATTAAAAAGGGTAAAAAATTTAAAGGTCACCGTAGCTAGGGAGAAAACCTATCAAGTTAAAGTTTAATACCACATAATACAGATGCAACCATGGATCTATTTGGCAAATTTTGGCTTATGTCTTTTCTACAAATTTATTGGACTTTCTCCTTTGTAATTGCAACTTATGCTCCCTATATATAAAAGAACTTTAGTATTATTTCAGGACTAAACAATCTATATTATGTTAATTGAGAAAAGATTTCTAAATAAATAAACGTACTCAATAAACTCAACTAGTTCATCACAATTGTGAAGGACATATAGATGGATTGAATTCAACTTGTCAAAACTAAGGTCATTTGGCACAACATGCGCTAGAGGGCATCCAAGTGGCCTAAATAGCGCTGGCTTGCTTTTGGAAGAGCTATCATGAGTATTGACATCGTCATTTCTTCCCTTTAGATTAAACTTAGTGTCAGTATCATTCATGTGTCTTGAATTGAATGTTAGACACTCAACTATAATACAACTTTCCACAATACAACCTTCCAGATGTTCTTGGTTATGGATGTACTTTTTTAAGGTATGCAGATACCTAAGCAAATGAATTTATGTGCAACTAGGTTAGTTAATGCGCTCTAAGGGATCGAAAAAGCATTCAAAAGTGCTAGTATCTTACCTCTCTATTGGATACATCCATCATTATCAAATAGGACTTGCAACTTTGGTCTTTGCTGCCATGCATCACTAAATCTATTATGATATCAAAGAATGCAAACGGAAAGACCATCTCAAGCTTACATAATGTATACGGGATTTGTCTTTCTAACATATCAAGTTCCTCTTGAGTTATTTTTGTTAAAATTTTTGTAGAAATTTCGGAAAAACATACTGCACTCAATGAATGTTAGGCAAGAATCCACAAATAGCAAAAGGAAGAAGTTGCTCAATGAATACATGATGGTTATGACTCTCTAAACAAGAAATTTTTTTTACCGTTGTCTTTTACACGTTGAGAAATGTTTGATAAGTATCTATATTGAGATTCTAGCTCTTTAACATCTTATATAATGCAACCTTGGTATCTAAGTTCAATGTATAGCATGTAACAAGAATTTGCACTTTGTCTCCATCCACAGTAGAGTGTAACTCCTTTTTAAGGCCCATGTTCATCAAATTAATTTGAGCCTTTATAGTGCCTTTAGCCTTTCCTTTAATATTCAACAAAGTGCCTGGAATATTATTAGAAACATTCTTCTCAATATGCACAACACCGAAGTCATGGCAAATTTTTAAGTTTCTCCAATAAGGCAACTCAAAAAAATGCTTTTCTTATGCCAACCATACAAACTATTAGGTGGTGTTTGGTTGCATGCAATGTAATTAGGTTATAATGCAATCAACAATGTAATGCAATCAAAATGAAGCATAATGCAATAGTGATTGCATTACCATGTTTGGTTAGTTATAGACTAATTACATAAGGTAAGGTAATCACCATTCCATTACTATATTTGGTTCACAAATTTAATATGTAATGTAATCACATTTTATATCCAATTTCTTTATACTCTTTTGGAGGTGTTAATTAATTAAAAATTAAATCTCAGCTCCAATATAGTTAAATTTGAACAAACTAATAATTCTTTTCAATAATAATGTACCAAAAAAGATCCTTGTAATGAGGTTTCGTCATTGTAACAAATTCTAAAAATATGAGCTTGCAAAGAAAGATAATTTCTAAATTCTCAATAATAGCCTATATATATAGAAAACAATACCATATCTCATATTTAGGACCTTTAGTGTAAATATATCCACGAAGAAGAACAAGGACCCAATCTTCCTTTTCGATGTCTAGAATGCTAAAAAACACATCAACCATCCCAGGATCAGATGCAAATTTTCTGGTTGTTCAATGCCTTCCATTGTTATCAACCCTAGCTTGGTCAATTCTTCATTAATCTTTAAGCATTTCTAACTTAACTCAACATCACAACCACAGCTCTACTTATCTCACTACTAGCAACCCTTATCTCTCTCACAAAAACTGAAGTAACTTCTGATAGGCCCTTTACCAAATTTTCGGTCACTCTAGTCCTTTTACCTAATTTCACTGATTTCCCAGAATATGTTTCAACCCCAAAAGGCTCTTGAGTAGATGATGATTCAGGTTCATCTTTCTTGCTTGACTCTTCATTTTCTTCTCTTCATTCAACTCATCTTTAATTTCTTCATGCCCTTGAGTGTTTCTTCTTGAAGCACGATATTTCCCAAATACTATGCATAAATCCTCGCAATAAGGGCATGGTTTACCTCTCTAATCATTAGCTTTAGGGTGATTCCGCATCATGAAATATCACATAAGCAATATATTAAACAATTTCATCCATATCATAGCAAGTCATACCACCCAAAATTCTATCCAAAAGCAAAAAATAAGCACAAGAACTTACCTTCATATATGCTTTCCAAACTTTGCTTTTAGCCACCACTGATTTTCTCTCTACATCCCACCTAAATCCAATTTTACAACTTCCAACTACCATATCATGCACTGCATTATATACACCCCTAAAGTGCTGAAGCTGTGAGTGTTTATGTGGTGCTCTTAAACTTGATTTGGGCACTTTAGTCTTAACTTTCTCTTCCATAATGTTTAGAAACACTAATTTAAAGCAATTGTAAGCTTTAAATGATGTTTCACCATTTATGAGATATTTGAGGACTTTAATAACACATCATCTTCTTGTTCTTTACATTTTATTTAATTTTTTTTCCAATCCATGATCTTTTGGTGAAACCATTAATGCTTAGATATGAAAAAATAGAAATTAGGAGTTTCACACAACAAACAAAACCATATATGTTGTAGGAGGGAATTAAGTATGACTCTAGATTATAGATTAAAAACTTGCATATGTGTTTTCCCTAAAGTTATTGTGTCAGTTGTCACCTCAATTAGCAAGAGGGAATAATTGTAGAAAGGTAATAGTTATTGATTAATAAAACTCATTTAGCATAAGGAAGAAGATTTATGGTATTTATGCTCAAAAATTTTATATGATTAATGACTGGGATTTGTGATATTTATGCTCTAGTTTTTATTAAAGTCAATCAAGGATGTAATCCTTAGAAATAACCCCTCAAAGAAAAATCAATTAACCAAAACCATGGAAAAAGATTTTAACTTTTTAATTGATTAAATGGCTTGTGAACCCATATTAAAGGGAGCCCAAGAACACCAGCTTGATAAGTTTTAGTGGTGTTTATTGATTGTTAGATAGAGGACTCAATGACAGAGGATTAGATAGATAGCCTTTTTGTTTTCTTGAATAGAGATAGGTTAGAGACAAAAAGAGAAAGAAACAGAAAAGGGGGAGGAAAGGGATATTGAAGATGCTTTGCTTTCTTTCTAGTGTTGCCTATCTTATTGAATAGCCTTTTTGTTTTTTTGATGTTGCCTATCTTATTGAATATTTTACATAGAGATGAAAGCAAGTATCTGATTTTTTTGCCATTAAATGTAAAAATTGCCACCAATCACTATTGTAGTAATGAGCTCCATCAAACATCCATAAAAAGAGGTAAATCATTTTGAATTGTAATTTGAAAAGTTCTCAATGTTGGGTTAGAGTTTTGTTCTTTAGGTACAGTATAGCAGATAACATTCGCAATTGACAGCCAACAGAACCTATGTATCTTAATTATGAGTGGTTTGGTGGTCTCATGTGAGTATGACCCTTGGTCCTTAGTTCATATTTCATAATCAAATGTATTGGTTAATGGTTGATAATTGACAGTTAATTATATTGGTTGGTTTTGATTGAATGGTTATGTGATGTTCTGTCTAAAGGTGTTTGCCTAGTAACCATGAAGTGTTTAAATAGGTAAAACAATTGTCTTGAAGGGAGACAAGTACATTTTCATCGCTATTATTATTTGACTATAGATTTCTAATGCTTTGTTTGAAGTGTCTAATTCCTTGTACTCTAATTTCTTACTTATGTTTTGAACATTTATCAATTGAGTACGGGAAATCGAACAATGTTCTTGCTTTACTTGAGGAGGACAATGATACCACCAATGTTTTTAACGAGATTAAAAATGCAAATAATCAAGAATACAAAGAAGGCATTGTTGAGGAAAATGAAGATAGCGAAGAACATATGATTGAATTATAGGTTGAATCCATATAGTTTGGTTAACTTTGTTGTCCATTACCTAGCAACTATTTGACTAAGAATTACATACAAGGCTTTGCATTGGTGTTTTGGACGTTAAGCTAAACTTCTTTAGGTGTCATATATCTTTCCAATTGTATCCAATGAATTTAACATGTTGTTAATTCCTTGGTTAATTTTGATTATTCTATTATAGCAGGTGTATCATATTCTCAAATTATTTTTGCTACAGGTTTAATTTTCACAACATTTATATATTTCTTATAATAAAGAAATTAAATTAGATGCATAAAGTTTGGGCATTAGCAACAAATATGCTTATTAGTCGAAAGGTAGGTATCATAATCAAGAAATTGTTTTCTTAGACAACAACTATTAAGTAAGGTAGGAAAGTCATTACCAAGAGAAAAGATTTTGTTGGATATGTTTGTTGTGCGAGCAAAAGAAACACAACCAACAATTTTATTTGTTAGTAAAACAAGATACTAGCAGCAGAATAATATATGTTGGTATAACTATAACAACACCTACAGTACCTTATCTGTTGGCATGAGTGATCAATTACAATAGATGAATATATCTATTAGTAAAACTTTTACCATTAGGTTTTCTCCCATCAGTTTACTAACAGATATTTATCTATTCGTATTGAGCTTCACAACTAGAAAAACCACTTATGCTAACAAATAAGCCCTATTGGTAAAAGCCCCTTTTTTTTTTTTTTTTGTTTGGGGGTAGTGGTATGTTGTAGTTTCAATTACAGATTATCACCAAAAGTAAAAAAAGAATTAATAACAAGGGGACAAAGCAGGGTCAGCTTTCAGATTACTGCAAAAAAAGGGTAAGCTTTTAGATAGTAGAGATGACATTCCCCAATTTCTATTTTAAGCACATATTAAACATTCCAAGTAAAACATTTGTGTCTTCCACTCGCCCGCCATCTATTGAACATTTCTTTGCTAATTGGTCATGCTTCAATCTCCATTCATTAAAAGATTCAATAGTGGCTATATGGCCTCCATCCCTTCCTTGTTGCCTTGGCCTATTCATATCATAGTGTTCCATTATAGGGTTTATTGCCATCTCTCTCCTAAGAAGATTATAAAGTAGGCAATAGGTCATCACAATTCTATTCACCGTGCAAACAGGATAAAAAGGAGGACTCCTAAGAATAGCCCAACACATCTTCAATACATCGAAACATCTATCTATTATGTTCCTAGCAGATAAATGCTTCATGTTATATAAGTCCTCAGGGGTTGTTGGTTGTTAGCCACCTCTGCATTCATTTAACCAATATCATTGCGCTCTATATGGGCAAAAAAACCTTTAGAATTCATATAGCCCACATACTCAAGGAAATATTGTCCGATAACGTATGAAAAAAAATATATTAACTCCTAAACTGTTTTCCTTAAAAATATACCATTATAAGCAACTATCTTCTTACATGTGGGATTCTTAGCCCATTTCTTTAACTTAAGACATCCCGAAGAACTCTACGATCCATAGTAGATCCTTCCCAACCCGTTAGAACATATATAAATTGCATGTCTTGTGAGCACCCAGCCAATAAGTTCATGGGTATTTCTCCCTTACGATTTCGCTATCTAGCCTTGTATACTTTAGGCACTCATATTGTTATATATGTCCCATCTAGAGCTCCAATACAATTTTAAGAATCAAGATAACAGAACCAAGTTAAGAATCTTACATAAAAATGGCTATGAAAGAATTATTAGGTGTAGTTTATACCTCAAACTATTTCCATCTCTCATCCCTAGAGTTCTCTTCAACAAGAACATGCTTTTTATGTAATACAATGTGCAATCTCATAATAACCCTTAACACCTTGTTAAAGTACTCACTGATAATCTAACCCGATGTTCTAAATGCATCATGGGCAATTTGATTCTTTGTGTGATGTATAAGAATATTCAAAAACAAAAGTACTTGGCCTCCAATGGGATATATTTGCTATTGCCCAACTTTCCCAGACTCTTAACATATTCCATAACTTAAAGAAAGTATGCCTATCCATTCTCAGATGGTCAATTCATCACTCTCATGAATCAAAGCATTACGTAGTTTATTCTCTATTTTGTATGCTCTGTTAAAGAATATAACTTCTTTAGGGAGTGCTTCTCTTTATGGTACCTCAAAGTTTGACAAATAATTTGGAAAAACAAGTCAATCACATTCAAAACTTCGAACCATAACAAGACTAAGCTTGTAAATTGCTTTCTCTTTTTTGTTCTCCTTGTGGCTAATTCAAACGAGCCATGGCTTTCATGAATAGAAACTGTAAGTCACATCCCATAATATATATCACTTTCATGAATGAATCTTATTTTCTACAGTGAATTGCAAGATATCAACATCATGTAAGCTTCCAAGCAATAGCAAAAGCAGACAAGTTGAGGTTCTGTCACTACTTTGTTCTTCTGTTCTACCACTGATTTAGTTAATTTTGTTGTCTAATTGTTTGGTAAAATAATACCACACTAATTCAGGGCCTACATTTTCAAGCAGGAACTCTTGGTCAAGATAACCATAATAAATCCACAAGTCAAAATTGACCGCTACATCTCTACATAGCCCAATTACTTATTCGGATCATTGAAGCAAAACAAGACACAAATAGTTCAAAGCTGGTGTGAAGGTGCCCCAGCACCAAGATGGTTCATAACCAAGCTAGACAAAGAAATAAATTAATTATAAGTCCAAAAACCACTAATTAAACAAACACATTAGAAAAAAGGACCTAAAAGCTTGAAACTTCAAATCCACACACATATATAACAATACTGATTACACATCAGTGCCAAACCCCAAATTAGGTCTATGTCTAAATACATCATCTACTTCCCTACACAAAATAGCCCTAAAACACCCCCTAAAAGAGCCGCACACTTGGAAAACCATTTTTTTCTTTCCTTAAGCTTTCCCAGAATAGAAAAGGATAGCAGAAATGAAAGAGATCAAAAATTAATCATAACATGCTAATAAAATTGACTAACTGAGTAAACCTAACCCAGAAAACACAGAGAGGAATTACCAAAAGCAGAAGATGATTGACTGGAGAGACAATTGGAGCATCTAAAATTTGATGTGAAGGAAATTGGGAATAACTACTATAAAAATCCACTACAAAATCCGTGAAAGCATATCACAATTTCCCTAAAAAAAATTCATAATTTGGCCCAGAAAAGCCAAATGCGTCATTAGATCGGCAACAATCAATGCAAAATCTAAAGAGAATAAAGGAGGTAGATTACCAAATCTATAACGACTTGAGATTAAGGTAAATCAGCCTTAATTTCCTATGAACTAGAGAGATTAACTCCAATTAATCATATAAGATGAATATTGTATAAACTTGTATGATAATCTTCAAAACGAAGAGGTCATTACCAAATTGGAGATGGCAGATGAACAGCTTTGTGCAACGCTTACTTGAACTCGATCCTTCTAACCAGAAATTTCTACTTCTAATTTAAGTAGGTTAAAAATAGCAGGTCAAGGGAGTAAGAATGAAGAAAGACAAAGCATGACATGTCTATGGCAGCTCCAGAGAGAGAGAAAGAGAGAGCTAGGTTTTTTTTTTGGGGGGGTTTCGAGAGGTACCAGGCCTAAGTTCCCAATGGGCTAAATTTTGATTACCTTGGGAAATGTAATGAGGATTGCTTAAGGGAGGCCTATGTTATTCTTATTGCAACTTTTATGTAATTTTGATTCCACGTGTCTTTAGCTAACTATGCATGCTAATGTAATCAACCATGTTATTGATACGTCCTTGAAGTGCACTCTATTTTGATGTCATTTTGCGTCATTTTTAGAGAAAAATATGTGTTTTATGCTATATTATGCACTCATTTTTCTGTTTTACGCTCGACTATGATTCTTTTCTCTGTTTTGTAGGTTTAGGGACCATTTTACCCCAAATTTGACCACAAGTGAGTGTAGTTTGATCCTATGTGGACACCCTCAAGTCACTATACCTATTGAAGGAAGAAAGAATAGAAGAATATCTAAATAGAGCTCACCATGGATGGTCCATGGTAAAGGCCACGGTCCATGATAAGACCATAACTGCAAGTCTCTTCATTTTCCTTCACCATATAGCTGAGGTTGATTGAGTTCTTTTTTAAATAGGGTCATTTCACAGTAGATTTTGAAGAGGGATAGAAAAAGAGAGCTTTTACTCTCCAGTTTTTCCATTCTTTTCGATTTTCTAAGTTTAGTTTAGATTTTGAGTTAGTTTTGAGCATAAGTTGTGAAGAAGTGCTTGCTGTTTGGAGCCCTTACAAAGTTGGAAAACCCTTGAAGGATCTTCAATTGCGCTAAGTTTTCTTCTCTCAAACTTTGTTTAGTTGTTGTTATTTTAAATATGCGTGAGTAGGTTTCTTAATCTAGAGATTGTTAGTGAGGTATTGATGTTGGAATCTCTCATTTTTATTTACTTGTGCTTGTTCTTGATTGGAATTGGTTAAATTCTATCTTGTATGTGATATTATTGTGGGTGAATTTTGGCTAAATTTACTTGCTAATTCTAAATAGTTAAGTGAAGGACTGAAAAGTGAAACTTGCTATTTCATCGACAAAATAGGACTTAACTTAGTAATACTTGGGAAAGATTCATTTGTTAAGAGGACCTTTAGCCATCCAATATCCATAACTTAGACTAAACAAGGACATTTGAAAGAATGACAATTGGTTAGTTTAGGCAATTCAGTTTATTTTGAAAGAAAAGATTGAATTCTGAATGCGATTGCACCCTTTCAATCTCCCATTATAGATCAAGTGCATGTTATATTCCATCGATCCACATCTTTACTAGGTGAAAAAAATCTATAGATGTTTTAAATTGATTGAATCTTCCTATCAGATTATAGCGTCATTCAAACTCTCAATGGAAATTTGCTTGTATAGTACTTTTATAGGAGAAAACTCAAAAGACTACAATTGGGCATAGGTCAAGTTTTTTAGCGCCATTTTCAGGGACCAAATTTACGGATATTGAGTTAGTGCTTACAAATTGACAAAGCATTTTGTCATTCTTTCTTTTTCTTTATATTTTTTACTTGTATTGATAGTTTTGGGTGTAATTTTACAGGATTTCTCATTTATGGGCAAATTACCTTTCCGTTTGAATCCAATCCAGAAGTCAAAAGGACTTTCCACTCTATGAGGAAGAAACTAAGGGTAGAAGAGTAAAGGCCAAAGGCTCAAGCAATTTCTTCTTTAATGGTAGAGATAGGAGGTGACCAAAGAAGGACACTCTGTGCTTTTGTTACCCCAGGACTCCAAGGCATTTCCTCGAGCATCACTCGGCCAACCATAGCAGCAAACAATTTTGAGCTCAAACTAGCCCTTATATTAATATTGCAATCCCAGTTCGGAGACTCCCTTGTAGAAGATCCAAACTTACACCTCTCGGTCTTTTTAGAGTGAGAAATACGTTAAATCTCAATGGAGTTTCTAAACTATGCCATCTGCTTGCGCCTATTTCCCTTTTCACTTAGGGATAAGGCGAGTATCGCTTCACTCGTTAGCCCCAAGATGCATCATGACATGGGATGAGCTCACAAATGTTTTTTCTTGCTAAGTTTTTCCTTCCAAGTAAGATGGAAAGCCTGGGAAATGAAATCACTTCCTTCTCCAAAAAGAAAGATGAGACGTTCCATGAAGCTTGGGAGCGATTCAAGGACCTTTTATGATTATACCCTTACCATGGTCTTCAAAGGTGGATGATTGTCTAAACATTCTATAGTGGAGTCACTTAGCCTTTAAGGTCTACTATTAATGCATCAACATAAGGTACTCTTATGAATAAAACAGAAGATGAAGCATACAATCTCATAGAAGAGATGACTCTTAACAATTTCCAATGGTCATCCAAGAGAATCCAACCCAAGCGAGTTAGAGGTAAGCTGGAACTAGACCCTATTTCTAAGCTTTCTTCTAAAGTTGATGCTATGTCTTAAAATTAGAGCGCTTGAATGTTAATTCTATTAGGTTACATACCCTTTCCTCATCATGTGATACATGTGGCTCAATTGATCATTTGACGGTGCATTATCAAGCAGGTAGTCCTTTCACCTAACATGTAAGTGATCAGGTCAACTAAATGGACAACTATAACCCTACACCAGTAAATGACTTTTTCTCTAGCACATATAATCCTGGTTGGAGAAATCACCCTAATTTCTCCTATAGGCCTAATGCCCAACTCGTGCGACAAATGAATTTTAGACCATCCCCTAGATTTTCAAGACCTTTCTATCCTCGATAAGTACCTCAAAATTCCAACTTAGAGACTACAATGGAGAACATGCTTTTAGCACAACAAAAGGAAGATGAGTACATTAAATAATTGGCCTCTAAGGTTGATGTGCTTACTACTCACAATAAAATGGTGGAAGCTGAAATTACTCAACAAGCTACATCCTCATCTACACCTCTAGGTAAATTTCCTAATAAGAATGAACTTAGCCATGGGGAACAATGTATTGCCATGATTTTAAGAGGGGCTAAGCAACTTGAGGGACCTAAGGCGTTGGCCAAAATGAACATTCACAGTATGGAAAGAATGTAGTTATTCAGAAAAAAGTACCAACGTCTTCTAATGAGGTTATCGGTGATGATACTTCTAATAAAATTCCCGATAACCCCAAGAAAATCTCCCCAAAATCCTATGTACCACCTTTATCGTTCCCCCAACGAATGGCAAAGGCTAAACTTGAACAATAATTTGGGAAGGTTCTAAAGGTCCTTAAGAAATTGTACATTAACATTCCATTCACTGATGCCTTATCACAAATGCCTTCTTACGCTAAATTTTTGAAGGAGATTTTATCTAATAAAAGAAAGCTAAAAGAGCACGAAATAGTGGCATTGACTGAAGAATGTAGTGCCATAATTCAACATAAGCTCCCTACTAAGCTAAAGGAACCCAGTAGTTTTGCTATCCCTTGTCTGATAGGGAATGAGTCAATAGGTTGTGCCTTTTGTGATTTAGAGTCTAGTGCAAGTTTAATACCCTTCTTTCTTTACAAGAAGATAGACCTAGGAGAAATGAGGCCCACCACAATCTCTTTACAATTGGCGGACCATTCTGTAAGGTACCCTGTAGGTATTTTAGAGGATGCCCTTATTAAAGTAAGAGACTTATATGTACCTGTAGATTTTGCAATCCTTGAAATGGAAGAGGATACGTACACTCCTATCATTCTTGGGAGACTATTCGTCGCCACCACTGGGTACTGTATAAATGTCAAAAATGACAAGTTATATTTTGATGCAGATGATGAACATGTGGGATTCAACTTAATTAAAGCTTCTTAGTTTCCCTCTATCTTGGATGAGTGTCATTAGATTGATGTAGTGGATAGTTTGGTACAAAAGACCATTTCTAATAATGATTCTCATAGTCCACTTGAGTATTGTTTATTAAATGATGGTACTACTCGAGATGAAAACCTGGAAGTAGCAATGTGTCTCAATTCCTAGAAGCTTTTTCGCCAGCTAGCCTAACTTTTGCCACGATGGAATCACTAGTACATGGTGAAGCATCCTCGATAGATAAGGAATGTGCCCCCGAGGTAGAACTAAAAGCTCTTCCTTCCTCCTTGAGGTATGAGTTTCTTGACCCAAATTCTACATATCCTATGATTATGAATGCAAGCTTAAATGCATCTCAAGTTGACTCTTTGCTAAGAATATTTAGATTGCATCATAAGGCCATGGGATATACTCTTGATGACCTTAGAGGAATTCACCCATCCATGTGTATGTATTGTGTTTTGATGAAGATAACTATAAACCCTTAATTGAACACCAAAGAAGACTGAACCCTAATAAGCAAGATATGGTAAAGAATGAAATTTTAAAACTACTTAAGGATGGAATTATATACCCTATCTTTGATAGTAAGTGGGTAAGTCTGGTCCATATTGTCCCTAAAAAAGGGGGGAATAACGATTGTAAAAAATATAAATAATGAACTTATACCTACTAGGACAGTTACTAGTTAGCGTATATGCATAGATTATAGGAAATTGAATAAAGCCACCTGAAAGGACCATTTTCCCCTATCTTCATTGACCAAATGGTCGAGAGGTTCGTAAAGAACTCTTATTTTTGCTACTTAGATGGGTATTTAGGATTCTTTCAAATCCTATTCACCCTAATGACCAAGAAATGACTACCTTTTCTTGTCCATACGGTACATTTGCTTATAAGAGAATGTCATTTGGGCTGTGTAACGCCCCTGCCACATTTCAACCATGAATGATGGGTATTTTTTTTGATTTTATTAAGGACATAATCGAAGTCTTTATGGATGATTTTTATGTATATGGTACAACTCTTGACCATTGCTTAAATAATTTATCTAAAGTCCTCAAAGGTGTGAAGATATGAATTTGGACTTGAATTGAGAAAAGTGTTATTTCAGGGTACAGAAGGGGATTGTTTTAGGCCATATTATTTCAAATACGGGCATTGAAGTTAACAAATCAAAGCTAGAGGTAATTGAGAAATCACCACCACCTTCTTCTATAAAGGGTGTAAGGAGTTTTCTTAGACATGTTGGTTTCTACCGACGGTTCATAAAAAATTCTTGAAAATTGCAAAACCTCTTACCCATTTGCTTGTCAAAGATGTGCCCATTGAATTTAATGAAGAATGTTTAAGTGTCTTCCATAGGTTAAACGAGGCTTTGATTTCCGCCCCAATTATACAGGCCCCGGATTGGGAGTTACCTTTTGAGGTCATGTGTTATGCCAGCGACTATGTAGTGAGAGTTTTGGGGGGCAGAAAATGGAAAATAAGCCTTATGCCATCTACTATGCGAGCTGAACTTTGGATGATGCTCAACTGAATTATGCCATAACTGAGAAAGAGTTCCTAGCTGTTGTGTTCACTTTGGAGAAATTCTATTCGTATTTGATCAATTCCAAGGTGATCATTTTTATAGATAACTCCGTATTAAAACATCTCTTAAAGGTGTCCAACTCTAAGCCCTATCTCATTCACTGGGTGCTTCTTCCCCAAGAGTTTGATTTAGAGATTCGGGACAAAGTAGGTCATGAAAATGTAGTTACAGATCATTTGTCTAGCTTAGGTCCCGAGATCGCTCCAATAGAGGAACTCCCTATAAACGACCCTGTTCTAGATGACCAACTCCTTGCAATATCTCCCCAAGTCGTGCCATGATATACTGATTTAGTGAATTTCAAAGTGTGTGGAGTTATGCCAACTAGGTTATCTTATCAACAACGAAAGAGATTCCTTTATATTGCGAAATATTATGTATGGGAAGAGCCTCTACTCTACAAGCTATGTGGAGATGGAGTATATATACAAGACGTTAGTCAAAAGATGAGGTTCCTAGTGTCCTCCACCATTGTCATGCCTCAACTTATAGTGGACACTTTGGACCCGACAAGACTATAGCTAAGGTGCTTCAAGTTGGTTTCTGTTGGCTCACTCTCTTTAAAGATATCAAAACCTTCATTACAGGTTGGGATAGACGCAATCGGGGAACATTTCCTAGAGCCATGGGATGCCTCAAAGTGGGATTCTTATGGTAGAGCTTTTTGATGTTTACAGAATTGACTTTATAGGACCATTTCCTTCTTCTCAAAATAATATTTATATCCTCAGGTGGGTTGATTACGTTTCCAAGTGGGTAGAAGCTATTGCCTCTCCTACTAATGATTCCAAGGTGGTAACTAAGTTTCTCAAAAGAACATATTTACAAGGTTTGGCACACCAGGAGCACTTTTGGGTGATAATGGGCCTCTTTTTTACAACAAGCCACATGAGTCAGTCTTAACAAAGTATGGGGTTTGTCATAAAATTGCTACGCCCTATCAACCGCAAACCGATAGTCGAGTTAAGTTATCCAATCGAGAGTTGAAAGACATTTTGGAAAAAATGATCGATCGTTTTCGAAAGGATTGGTCTAAAAAGCTTGATGACACACTTTGAACTTATCGGACTGCTTACAAAACACTTTCGGTACTACTCTATAGTAAAATCTTGCCATTTGCTGGTTGTGTTAGAACACAAGGCATATTAGGCAGTTAGAACTCTAAACTTCAATCTTAAGGCAGCCAGTGAGAAGAGGCTTCTACAATTCAATGAGTTAGATGAGCTGCGTCTGGAGGCCTGTGAAAACTCACGAATTTATAAGGAAAGACCAAGCACTGGCATGACGAACATATTATGAAGAAAAGATTTGAGGTAGGTGACACCGTCTTGTTTAATTTCAAGTTGCTATTATTTACGGGCAAGTTGAGATCGTGATGGTCCGACCCTTTTAAAGTTATAAAAGTCTTCCCTCATGGAGCAGTGGAAGTCTGGAGCAAGACAACTGGTATGTTTAAGGTAAATGGGCAGCATCCTAAACCTTACTATGTGAGGGACCCTATTGACAAGGCTATTGTCCACCACCTATCTAATGCCTCTCCCTCTCCCTCTTCGTGTTTTCTGCTTTTTCTGTGCTTGCATTGAGGGCAGTATATTGTTCAAGCATGGGGGAGTTGTTGGAATTGTTATGTGTTTGTGGTTGTATATAAGTGTGTGTGAAAGTTTGCGTTTTTTTAGGTTTAACTTTTTTAGTTGATGATTTAGTTTTTTTAGGTGTCTTTCATCGTTTTAGCTTTATTTTGACATTTTCTTGAGTCTTTGGTTGCATTTTAGGCTTAATAAAAAAAGCTAAAAAAACTAAAAAAAACCAAAAACCCAAATAAATGAGCTTATAAATCCTCCGATGATGAGTCTTTAAACTAAGTGGCTTTCTTTTGCCTATTTTGACCCTTTTTGTTAGGCCCATTTGTGAATAAAATGCTTGTTTATGAGTTTTTGAACTATGCTTTCATGTTTTGGCCATCATGTTAGATATGAATTGATAGCTTAATGATTCTTCACATAAGTACTTGGCATATGAAATTCAATGAGCTAGATGAGCTTGTCCTATGAGTTTTGAGCTTGAATAGATTAATTCATCATTTTAGTTTCATATTTCCTTTCATGTGTGACTCTTTCTGGATTTCAAGTCTGTAGAACTTGCTTTGGCTCTTGTTCAAGATCGCATTTAGCATGCATATTTAGGCAACATGATTGAGACATTTTTTGACTTTATGAGCTACATTGACCAAATAGCACATTTATATGAATGATTTATCCCTTGCTACTCCTTTAAGCCTTTACCATGTTTATTGATGAAAACCTATTTATCATCTTTGGCCACACACATGTCTTACCCTTTTAGCCAAGGCTATAGCATTTCATAGTTGATTAGGAGTGCTTTGTGGGTAATAACCCTTTATGGATGTTGTGGTTGGTTGGAGGTGATAGGGGATTCATGTTCTATTTTCCCTACAAAGTCAATTGGGTTATGTTTTGTGAGTTGCAAGAAAAGTGTTGAAAGGTGCATCGTTTCCTTGGCCATAATCCTCCTCTTTGGAAAAAAAATGAAAAAATGAAGAAAAAAACAACAAGCTACTCCAAAGGTGTGCAAAAAAAAGTGTGTTGAAAAAAAAAGGAAGCAAAGAAAAAACACACAAAAAGAAGAATGATGATGAAAATAACGGATTTGGCATTGGTTTTCTGTTTTAAGCACTTTTTCTTGTGATCTCACTTCTGGATGTTGTTGATATTTTCAGATGTATAGGCTTGAGGAGTATGTTTTGGAAGATGATCGTTTACAATCTTAGTCTTCGAATTTTAGCTTACAAATTCCAAAATGTTTATTCCCTCCTTACCTTTAAGCATTTGCCCTATTACAACCCTTAAAAAGTCCTCATGATTGCCTTTTGTGTTTTGTATTATAGTGGTGGTGGATTAGAGAGTCTTATTAAGCTTATAGTTGATTTGGTTCTATGGAATGAGATTTGAGAGAACCGCATTTTACTTTAAATGCATGAGTGATGAGTGTTTCATCCCTAAAATGAGGTCCTATTGGTTCTTTTAGCTCTACTTATTGTAATATGCGAATATGATTGTTCAAGTTGATTTGAGTAATTGATTTAAAATTTTGATGTGATGGTTCTTACATTTATTTCAAAAATTTTCTTCTCCTATTTATTTGTAAAAGTTTTTAAGCACTTTTGTGCTAAACTTCTTCAGTTGATTTGGCTATTGATGTTACTACTGATGTCTGCCTTAGTATGTTATTCATTTTCAGCCTCAGTTTCATAGTTGCTTGGGGACAAGCAATGGCTTAAGCATGGAGAAGTTTGATAAGTCCTTGAAGCGCACTCTATTTTAAGGTTTTTCTTGCCATTTTTAGACAGAATTATGTGTTTTATGCTATATTATGCACTTGTTTTTCTAGTTTAGCTCGGGTATAGTTCTTTTTTGTATTTTGCAGATTTTTGGACCATTTTACTGCAAATTTGACCATGAATGATTGTAGTTTGACCCCCACGGACACCCTTAAGTCATTATGCCCATCGAAGGAAGAAAGAATAGAAGAATATCGAGACAGAGCTCATTACGAATGGTCCATAGTAAAGGCCACGGTTCGTAATGAGACCATAACTGCAAGTGTCTTTGTTTTCCTTCATCGTGTGGCTCAGATTGATCGAGTTCTTCTTTAAATAGGGCCATTTCACAGCAGATTTTGAGGAGAGATAGAAAAAAAGAACTCTTACTCTCTACTTTTTCCATTCTTTTCCGTTTTTTAAGTTTAGTTTAGATTTCTAGCAGTTTTCAGTATAAGTTGTGAAGAAGTGCTTAGTGTTTGGAGTCCTTGCAAAGTTGGAAAACCCTTGAAGGATCTCCAATTACGCTAAGTTTTCTTCTCCCAAACTTTATTTAGTATTGTTATTTTAAGTATGCGTGAGTAGTTTTCTCAATGTAGGGGCTGTTAACCAAGTATTGATGTTGGAATCTCTCATTTTTATTTAGTTGTGCTTGTTATTGATTGGAATTGGTTGATTTCTATCTTGTATGTGAAATTGTTGTTGGTGAATTTTGGTAAATTTACTTGCTAATTGCATATAGTAAAGTGAAGGACTGAAAAGTGAAACACGCTATTTGATCAACAAGATAGGACTTGACTTAACAATACTTGAGAAAGATTCGCTTGTTAAGAGGACCTTTAGCCATCAAATATCCATAACTTCGACTATACAAGGATATTTGAAAGAATGACAATTGGTTAGTCTAGGAAATTTAATTTATTTCGAAAGAAAAGATTGAATTCTAAATGTAATTGCACCCATTCCAATCTCCCATTATAGATCAAGTGTTTGTTATATTCCTTTGATCCATATCTTTACTAGGTGAGACAAATCCCTAGATGTTTTAAATTGATTGAATATTCCTATTAGATTATAGTATCATTCAAACTCTCAATTGAAAATTGCTTTAGCACTTTTATAGGACAAAACTCAATAGACTACAATTGGTCTCTGTGGTATCGATGTCTTTTCTAAACTACAACATCCGCGCGCTTACCAGCATAGGTTGGTTATTTAATTGCATTACATCACTTATTACCACTAACCAAACAAGCCATTAGATGCATCCCATTTTCTCGTGTTACTTACTAACTTACCAAATTTGTCCTGGGTGAATAGACTTTAGCAGGTCAATACTTTAATCTCAGGCAAAGGTGTAGTCCATTTCTCCTCTGTATTATCAAAAGATTTTGCATCTTTCCTCCACTTGTGATTAAGTGGAAACCAATGATGATGTCCTAAATGACCTCCTTTATTTTTTAGTGAAGTGCATTTAGTTTCCTTATGGTATGCAGGACAAGCAAAATGGCATTTTATTGACCAACTAGATAAATCAGCATATGCAGAAACGTCACTAACAGTCCATAAAACAGCTGCATGCAACACAAAATTCTCCCCAGAATAAGCATCATATGTTTGTACTCCATCCTCTCGAAGCTCATTTATTTCTTCAATGAGCGGCTGAAGATACACGTCTATATTCCTTCCAGGAGATGTAGGTCTAGGCATAAGTAAGCTGAAAAGGAAAGGATGAGGTTTTATACACAGCTAAGGAGGTAAATTGTATGGAATGAGAACCAGAAGTCAAATGGTATGTTCTGAATCTTTAAAACACATAAACTCATTACAAGTTAATTCAAATTTAACATTGCACCCATACCCTGTAAATTGGGAATACCTCTCAACGAATGACTTCTAGGCACTAGAATCAGCTGGATGTCTCCTTACCCTATCTTCAACTCTTTTATCTTCATGTCATCTCATGTCTTTGTCCATCTTTCTTGACATATACAACCATTGCAGTTGAGATTTTAATGGAAAATAGCATAGTACTTTGCAAGGTGCCTCTTTGCGTTTAGATGGGCCTTTCTCAATTATTTTCCATCTAGGCAAACCATAAGTAAGGCACTCATTCACATGTATATATTCATGCCAATATTGCCAATATAGGATGCAATCATTGGTGCAAGCATCAATTTTCACACTGATTGCCACCACAAGCGCACGACTATTGCAGTATAGTTTTAATTTCGATCTCACAGAGACCAAGTGTAGTCTATCGGGTTTTAACCTCTTACAAAAGGCTAAGCGACCAAATTTTTAATTGGATGTCTCCACTAGCACTATTTAACTATTGGAAGTTCAATCGAATTAAAGTCATCTAGGGAATTGCTTCGCCTAGTAAAGAGTTGGATCTTTGCATATAGTTAAGCACCTTATCTAAATTAGATGATTCGAAGGAGTGCAATCAAGTTAAAAATTCAATCTCTTCTTTTGAAATAAACTAAATTACCTAAACTAATCTAATTAACATTCTTCCAATTATCCTTAGTTTAGCCTTGGTTAAGGGTTCTCGATTGCCAATATTTTTCCCTTAAGAAACAACTCTTTTTCAAATAGTCGTTAAATTAAGTTCTAGCTTGTCGTTATAATAGTGAGTTTCTCCTTTCAGCACTTCATTCAACTATCAAGTGTATGCAAGCAAATCTGACCAAAACTTACCCACAATAATTCGTCCACAAGATAGAATTCAATTAAACCAATTGGATAAAGTGCGAATATTGAAAATTAGAGATCTAACATTAATACTTTGGTTAACAAGTCCCTACATTAAGGAAAACTATTCACATATTATGGAAATATTCAACATTTAAACAAAATTTAATGGAGAAAATAGAAAGGAAGAAAAACTTAGCAACAATAGTGGTCTTTAATGACTTCCCAAACTCCAAGCCTCCAAATTGCTAATCTTCCACAACCAAATCCTCTTCTAACTCTAAAAATAACTAGAAAAAATTGTAAAACTAATGATAAGAATTAGAGTAGAATGCTTTAGCCTTCTGTGTTCTCTGCTCTTGCAGCCTTAAAAGAACCCTATTTATGCTCAAACTCGGCCATTCTCAGCCACAAGGCGAAGAACGGCGAAGAGGCAATAGTTTTAGGCTTACCACAGACCGTGGCCATCGCCACAGAGGGTTTGTGGTCTGCTCTCGCTTGGCATTCCTTGGTTCGTCTTTCTTATCCACGGGTTTGGCAACTTAGGGGTATCCATAGAGAGTTAAAATGCATTCTGAACATATATCAAACTCCCCCATGCTTGAACCATTGCTTGTCCTCAAGTAATCATGAAAACCAAAAACGAAAAATAAAATATCTCCTCAGGAAAACATAAGTAGTAACATCAATAGCCTATCAACCCAGGAAGCTAGCCCAAAATTGTTGAAAAATATTACAAAACAGGTAAGGGAATCAAGTTTTCAAAATAGAACAATTACCATCACATGAAACATTGAATCGATCACTCAAATTATCTTAAACAATCTTATCAGCATATGCATTAGGGAGAGCTAAAAGAACGGGTAGGCCCTCACTATAGGAATGAAGCAGTCATCACTCATATGTTCAAAATAAAATGTGGCTCACTCGAATCTCATTCCAAAGAAATCAAATCTACCATAAGCTTGACAAGATTCTCAAATTGGCCACCATAAAAATGCAGTACATGCTAGATAATTATGAGCACTTTGATAGGATTGTAACAGGGCAATGGGTAAAGGTAAGAGGGGAACAAATATGCCGGGATTTGTGGAGCTCAAAGCCAAAGACTATGAATATGAATCATCTTCACCCAACTTTCACAAAAATATTCCTCACACCAAAGACCAATGCATCCCAAATACACAAAATAACCCCGAGTTATTTGAGTATGCAAAAAAGTGCTGAAGCATAATAAAATTGAAATCAAATCCTTGTATTATTTTTGCTTTTCAACATTTTTCCTTCCCTTTTTTGGCTTTGGATTCTTGATTTTCTTTTGATTATATAACTATTTTTTTCTCTTTTTTTTCTTTTGATAAAAGAAGGATTGTGACAAGAGAAATTACGCACTTTTCAACGCTTTTTCTAACAATTCACAAGATTATGGTTAGAGAAATTTTGCACTTTTCAACACTTTTTCTAATAACTCATAAAATTTAACCCAAAATAACTCCAAAGGAACTATCACACTAATCCCTCATTACATTCAAACAAACCACACCTAATAGTAACGCTATTATTACCCAACGACTACTTGTAATCACTGATGAAACTCTGTAGTCTTAGATAAGATATGCATTTGGCCAAGGTTCAATATTATAGGTTTTCATCAAGAAAAGGAAAAGGTCAAAGCTCAATGGGGGTACCAAGGGATGAATCATAAAAAGGGTGGCTATTTGGTCAATGTAGCTCATAAATTTAAAGAATACCTCAATCATATCGCCTAAACATGCATGCTAAATGTGATCTTAAACAAGACTCAAAGTAAGTTTTAGAGATTTGAAATCAAGGAAGAGCCACACATGAAAAAGAATATGAGATTAAAATGATGATTAGTCCAAATAAGGCTCAAAGTCTCACGGGACAACTAGCAAAGCTTAATTGGCTCATTGTATCATATGTACCAAATATTTATGCAAAGATTTATTGAGCAATCAACCTGCAGTCAACATGACGGACAAAACATGAAGCACGTTTTGATAATTTATAATCAAACATTTATTTACAAATGGGCATAACAAAAAGGGTCAAAATAAACCAAAGAAAACTACTTAGTCTAAGACTCATCATCGGAGGATTTTATTAATTTTTCTCTTTTGTTTTCTTTTATGCTCTTTTTTTTCGTTCTTTTGACATAGTAAAATGCAACTACAAATTACAAATACCAAAATAACATTGCATCTAAGAAATGAAACTTAAAAATAGAAAGAAAAATGAAATAATAAACTAAAGATGCAAACTACTCCTCAATGCAACACCTAAAATGCAAACTGCTCACACATCCATGTCACATATACATATGCACACATAACTCAATGGACAAAGCATTGTCCTCAATGCAAGGACATATAAGTCAATAAGGAAGAAAAAGAAGAACCAGACAGGAGGAGGAGGGGGAGAAGAAGGGGGTAGAGATGAAAAATATGTCAGTCACGCCAAGTCTCTAAACATTCCCTAAAGTCTTGGAAACATTGGTTTTGGGAGGCAATTATCCCACAGTGCTTGTCGTGCCGCTCCTGGACAAAGTCACAGAGTGCAGTATGTTGAGTTTGAATGTAACCTGGAAGGGGCACTTACTTCTCTTGGATGGAGTGAAAGTAGCATGCAAACTAGCATAATCAGAGTAGGAGGGCGGTTAGGATGAACTAGAGGCCCCAAGGTGAGTCGGGGGAGGAGCTGGTGCTGGTTGCGCCAACTCTTCATCGTACGGCAAAAAATATAGATTGGCTCGGTTCAAGAGAGTGAGTCATTCAACATGGGGTAGAGGCATGAGATAGTTCCCAGGATAAATCGAATAAATATACCCAGCCGCTACCTTACAAAATTTCATTTGCTCAAAAGCAGCTAAATTTGAGCGCCCGGGACTGGGAACTCTATCATCAAGGTTCGCTTCTGTCCCTATTCACCTAACAATAGGGGTAATAAGGCCCCTAATAACAATCCCCTATATGAAACTAGTGGCTGCACTATGCAACTGATTAACCAAGGATGAACTGGTGTCAAGCAAGTCACCTTGGAGCATGCTATATAAGAAATGTAATTCAAACAGGTGAGGCACATTCTAACTATCCTCCGTCATAAATAAACCACAAGCAAGCAATCATTAGGCTACTCGAATACAGGGGTTTCTAATTATAATGCCTTTAGAGTTTCTTGTATCATACCTATGATCCCCAAAAAGTTCATGCCAGAATGCACTCGGGTTAAATTCTTTAGGGACATGTCATTGGGCCAAGTCCATACTTGGCGGAAAACTGAATATGTTATCAAAGGCACTTAAGTTTGGTTCATAAAACTCCATATTTAGATAGAAGGAAATGCATCCTTCTTGACAACGAGGCCCACTCGTGACCTGTACATGCAGCGTGCTCACAGATTCAAGCGTGAGGTCATGATAAGTGTCGTCTCTAATCTCTAAAAATTGCCCTTTTCTTCCCCTAGCAAACAACCAACAGATAACCTAGCCAACAAATCTCATAATTACGAGTAGCAACAACCAACTTACTACTCAAAATAGCAATATACTCAGGATGTGTTAAACTAAGGAAGTTAGGGATATTACCTTGATTTCATGCGTTTGTTGAGGTTCGGGAAGTTTGGGATGCTATTTGAGGTACTTGATAAGATGTTTCTGCCTCTTGGGTGGTTATTGCCTTCTTTTTTAATGCCATTGAAATGGTGAAATGGATGGGTAAAAAGTTGAAAATCTAACTAAGTGAAAAATGGAAAAGAAAAGAATTATAAATGCAAAACTTGAGAAAAACAAGGTGAAATAGGAAGAAATATAGAAGAAAAAGAGAGAATTTGAAAGAACGGAGGTTGAAGAAGAGTTGGTGAAACTTGAGGTATGAGGATAAGTAGAATGTGAAAGAAAGAGTGCAAGAACTGAGAAAATTTAAGAAGATTTAGTAAAAAAGTCAAGAAAATAAGGAGAGAAATTCGAGAAAAAGTGATGAAAAATTGAAGGTTTTAGAGATGGTGGTTATAGAGGTTTTAGGGAGGGAAAGAAAGAGTGTAGAGACAGAAGGGACAAAGAAATTAGAAATATGAATGGGTATTTGGCCAAAAGGGAATGAAAAACCCTTCATCGCGGATCGAGCGCGCCACCACGGACCATCTGTGGTCTGATTCGTGGTGAGCTCTATCCCCAAATTTTCTTTAGTTTGTCAAGTAGCTCCTCTGTGGACCGGATTGGACACTACAAGGGGTCTGTGGACAGCTCCAGAATAGAGGCTAAAACTCTCTTGTTATTTTTTTGCATTTTTTTTGGACGATTTTTCACTCTTTTATTGCCTCTTCGCTCATCGTGATTTTGATTCCTTCTTTTTTTGCTTTTTCCTGGTTTTTCTTTTTTATTTTTCATGCTTTTTCTCTTTTTTCCCCTCTCTTTCAAACAAAAATAAAACAATATATGCAATCAAACAAAAGAAAAACTAAGAAACGAAAAACAACTTAAGTTGCCTCCCAAAAAGCATTCTTTCAGGGTCGGGAGCTCGACCGCTTTTTCTAGGAGGACTCGGAATTGGAAAGGTGTCAGACAGAAAGCTTGTCAATAGGGTCCCTCACATTTCCCAATTTGCCTTTATCATGGGCCTCGAAATCAAAGTCATTCACTAGAAGGTACTATCTCAAAAGTTAGCGATGGAGATCCTTCTTCACCATCAAATGATGCCATTTAACTCGATCCGTGTACAGAATGAATTTATGTTGGGCTCCATCGGATAGGCCACTTCTAAGTTTGACTCCAAGGTCCAAATCATACTCGATTTCATCAATTTGAGGCATGGACTCTACTATTTGAGCAAACATGCAATAATCACTCGTAGACACCTCACTAGTAGCATAAGTTTCATCCTCGATCATGCTAGGCGACCTAGGCTCACTGAACTCCACCCTAGCATAATCCAGGTCAAGGCCTTCAGATATAACATATTCAAATGCAAATGGGTCATCATGCCACCAATCATCAAATGAGCCAATCTCATAAAAATTCACATCTTCTAAAGTAGATGAAAGAGAGGGGATATTCTAGTCTTCAAACAAGACAAATCCAACATTCTCCCCCACATGAAATGTCAAACATCCTCCATTCACATCAACTTTGCAGCCCAAAGTGGCCAAGAAGGGTCGTCCTAGAATAATTTGGTTATATGCATCAATGGCCATATCTAAGGCAATAAAGTCATTAAGCACATAAAAATCACCTATCTTAACGGCAAAATTCTCTAAAATGCCCAAAGGGCACATCATGAACAATATACAAATTAAAGTGAAATTGGTGTTGATGGCAGCTCGCCTAAACCAAGCTTCTGGAAAATGGGATAGGGCATAAGACTAACACTTGCACCAAGATCACATAAAGCCCTATCGATCCTCACTCTACTAACCATATAAGGAATAGACAACCTACCTTGGTCTTTTAGTTTAGGGAGAAAATCTTCAAGAATCACCATGTTACTCCCTCCTCCAAAGGGTAGGGTCTCAAATTCAACTTTTTTCTCCTTACCTACAGCTCTAAATACCTTTCCACTTTCCTCAAGTTCCATACCCATAGACACTTCTACCCCACCATCAAAGGTAACATAGTTACATTGCTCTCGGGGATTTGTCTTGGGCTTACTACAAAGTCTACCTAGGGGTGTAGATGAACAAGCAGCTTGTTAAGCAATTTGAGCTCCTCACATATTATTATGAGTAGTAAGCTCATTAATCTTAGAGGCTAATTGCTTAATTTACTTATCTTATTTTTGCTATGCCAAAAGCATATTCCCTATCATGGTTTCTAAGTTGGATTTTTTAGGTGTTTGTTGAGGTCATTGAAATTCCAGTCTAAAATTCATTTGAGGCATAGGAGGGCAATTAGACCTAAGGGAGAAATTAGGGTGATTCCTCCGACCAGGATTATAGGTACTTGAGAATGGGTTATTGGTCGGTCTAGGATTAAAATTATTAACATAGTTTGTTGGTTCACTAACATCTGGAGTGGATGGGCTCCCAGCTTGATAATTCACAAATGATCAACTGACCCACAAATCTCACATGATGGGGAAGGAGTATTTAAACTAATAGAATTAACACTCAAGCTTTCTAGCTTTTGAGACATGGCATCTACCTTATCTGAAAGTATAGAAATAGCACCAAGTTCTAACTTACCTCCAACCCTCTTAGGTTGGCTTCTCTCATTGAACCATTGGTAGTTATTTAATGCCATCTCTTCGATAAGATTGTAAATCTTCTATTCAGTTTTGTTCATAAGTGTTCCTCCCCTGCTGTGTCTGTAGTAGACCTTACCAGTTGGGTGATTCCATCATAGAAAACTTGCACTAACATCCACCGATGAAGGCCATGATGTGGACATAGCCTCAATAGGTCTTTGAAATGCTTTCAAACTTCATTTAATGATTCGACATCCCTTTGAGCGAAAGTAGTGATCTGGTTTCGCAAACTTGCAGTCTTACTAAGAGGAAAGAACTTCGAAAGAAAGACTTTGGCAAACTCATCTCATGTTGTGATGCATACTAAAGGCAAAGAATGAAGCCACGCTCTTGCCTTGTCCCTCAATGAGAAGGGAAATAACTGCAACCTTATAGCATCAGTTGAGACACCATTGAGCTTCAGCATGTCACACACTTCTAAGAATACTAAATGATGTAGGTTAGGATCTTCTAGCGGGGTGCCTCCAAATTGATATTGTTGTACCATCAAGATTAGAGCTGACTTAAGCTCAAAGTTGTGGGCTTCCACATTGGCTCAGGTGATACTAGAGGAAATGCCCTGGACTCCCTGGTTAACAAAATCCCGAAGTGTCCTTCTTTGACCGTCTTCACCCCCCGTTATTGTCGAAGAGGCTTCTCAAGTTTTAGATCCTGGTTCTTGTAACTTCAACTACTTTCTCCTAGAGCGAAAAGTCCTTTCTATTTCTAGATCAAATTCAAATGGAAAGAGACTTTGCATATAAGTGGAAAAATCCTGCAAAAATCGCCACAAATGCTACCAATGCATATCAAGGGAACAAAAGAAAAAGACAAAAAAGAATACTTACTTAATTTAAATAGGCAAACTCAATATCGACATAATTGGTCCCCAGTAACGTGCCAAAACTTGATTGCTATTGCAAGCGCGCAGCTATTGCAGTATAATTTTAATATCGATCCCACATAGACCAAGTGTAGTCTATCGAGTTGTAATCTATTATTAAAGGTTAAGTGATCAATTTTCAATTGGATGTCTCTATTGTCACTATTTAAGTACTGGAAGTTCAATCAGATTAAAGGAATCTAGGGAATTGCTTCACCTAGTAAAGAGTTGGATCGTTAGATATAGTTAAGCACTTTATCTAAATTAGGTGATTCAAAGGAGTGCAATCAAGTGAAAAATTCAATCTTTTCTATCAAAACAAACTGAATTACCTAAACTAACACAACTAACATTCTTTCAAATATCCTGGGTTTTGTCTTGGTTAGGGATTCTCGATTGCCAATATTTTCCCCTTAACAAACAACTTTTTTTCAAGCACTCGTTAAATTAAGTTCTAACTTGTCGTGCTGGTAGTGAGTTAAACCAATTGGATAGAACTCATCCATAAGATAGAATTCAATTAAACCAATTGCATAGAGTGCAAATATTATAAATTAAAGATCTAACATTAATCCTTTGGTTAACAAGTCCCTAGGTTAAGGAAAACTACTCACACATAATGAAAATATTCAACATTTAAACAACATTTCATGAAGAAAACAGAAAGGAAGAAAAACTTAGCAACAATGGTGGTCTTCAATAGCTTCCCAAACTCTAAGCCTCCAAATTGCCAATCTTCCACTCCAAATCCTCTTTTAACGCTAAAGAAAACTAGGAAAAAAATCCTAAAATTAAAGATAAAAATGAGGCTAGAATGCTCTAGTTTTTTGGGTTGTCTCCTCTTGTAGCAAAACAGGCCATGGCCATCACCATAGAGGGCCCGTGGCTCCTCTGACTGAGCATTCCTTGGCTCTTTTTTCTTCTCCACAAGCATGGCTACTTAGGGGCATCTGTGGGGGGTCAAAATACACTCAATCTGATCAAAGTAAGGGCAAAAAGGTCCAAAACCTGCAAAACACACAAAAAAACCCATACCCAAGTGCAAAACGGAAAAAGGAATATAGATTGTAACATAAAGCACACAATTCTCCCTAAAAATGTAACAAAATGACCCTAAAATGGAGTGCGTTCTAAGCATTTATCACACACATTCAAGTCTGAAGTCATTAATAAGCTTCTCAGCCTCATGATATGAATCAGGTACTATAGCTCCCTAATCTTGGCATTGTAACTTTAGTAAAATATCAAAAGAAGAGTCACTCCAATTATTGAGAACTTTCAAGTGCAATAATTTTACAATATATGACACCTTTGCCATTGTTTCACCATTTGACGTCAACGACTCTTCATATTCATTCAAAGGACGGTAAAACTTAGCTGCTTTACCTATTGGTTATTCATGTTTAGGTTCCTCAACGTCATTCTCATTTTCTAATCCCAAACATATACGAGCTACACCACACACATCTTCCAACATATTAACTCCATCACTATCGTAACCACCCTCATTCTCATTACTTTCACTAAAATTATCTACATTAAATTGGTTGACACTTTCACCATGGAACTCCCATGTCGTGTACGTTTCATATATTCCCCACTTAAGCAAATCAAACCTTACTTCCAACCAAGTTTTCAACAACATGTCTCGACAATTGCCATAGGGACATCTAATAATGAGTGTACTCTTATCCTCCTCTGTGACATCTTAGTAAGAAAAATTTAGAAAAGCATCATCCCCATCTGAGATGTAATCATGCAACGGCTGATTAGATTAATCCATTCTTTATTTAAAGCCATTTTTTTTACACTCAAAATAGTATATTTATTAATAAGAATCTATGTCATTAATAAATCCATTTTTCCAGAAGCTTCAAACATGCCTCCCAACTTTCCACCCCCTAAGTTGTCATTTTTACAGGCAGTTATAAAAGATCAAATTTAAAAACTCAAAAAAAAACAACAAATTGGGTTGGTAACTATGATAAATAATAGAGCATATAATAAAAGGGAAAACATGGCATAAAGATAAAACAATGCAAATTTAGCTCCAAAAATAACCAGATCGGTAAACGGGACAATTTGTGTAGTATATAATGCATGACCAAAGTAGAATTGGTGAAAGCTTGAAAAGAAGGCATTGTACTCTCCAGTTCGATAAAGGTGAAAAGAAATTAACCCTTATTTTCCTTAATACATGTTTTCTACTTATGATAGTCTACCTTCATATTCAATCACAACACCAATGGAAACCAGGATGGCAAAAGATAAAACCAATTCAGTCTATCACTTATATGATCAATCCAAGCCCTCATAAATCCATAATTGAACTCAAGTTGAAATTGAACACATTGTACATGTTGTAACAAGGCATGAATAATAAATTTGAATCAATCATTTGTAATACTAACTCCAAAACATCAAATTACTCAAGTCTATCTCAAGTCATCACAAATTCTAACAGCTAGAAATTTAAATCTAAAAAACTAAAAAAAGATAATCCAGAGAGATAAAAAGAAGTGGGAAGTGAAAGTAAGAAAACTAAGTTTTGCTCTTACTCCAATTAGAAGAGTTGATGGGGAAGGGTCATGTGTCTCAGTAAGAAGTTCAATGATGATTAAATTAAGTGAAAAGGAGGGGGGATAGCTTGGGTCTCTAGGATAAGGAGAGGAGAGAGGAAAGCACAAGAAAGATGGGGTAGTTAGCAGTTGCATGAGCATCAAGTGTGGGAAAATAAGTAAGAGGGAAAGAACTAAGAAGTGGCTAAGCTAGGTTCAGGTGTCTAGGCCAAATAAGAGAATAGGCCCATGAGGAAAAGGGAAAAAAAGAAAGCTAACAATCTGAGAGGATGGAGGGATCAGTCACGTGATAGGTGGTGATGCGTGGAAAGAATTGAGGGAAAGGGAGGCTGGGCCGTGGGGAAGGAACGTGAGTCTTTAGCCCAAAGCTTATATTTTTATTATTTTTCTACAAAATAAAACAAACCAAATTAAAATTCCTAATTTAATAATTATTATGAACAAATAAGATGTAAAAAGTGCATTAAAATGTAAAAATATCATATCAAACAAAACGTTTCCAACTAGGTGTGAAATCTACATTTTTAAATGGTGTCCAGGACGAAGAGATATTTGTAGAGCAACTGTATGGTTTTGTAGTGCAAGGTGAAGAGGAAGAGGTGTTGGGACCCTTCATGCCAAAAGTCGGAGCCTAGTATTCATGAAAGGTATGAAACTAAGCCAAAGTACAATCAAAGTGACCATGTGAATAGTGTGAGAGAAATAGAAAGCACAACCAGAATTGTGCATCTAGTAGAAGCAATCGTAGTCGTATGCATAGAATGAATAATTCTAACTAATCTCTTCAAAACAAAGTTATTCTAAGATGCTTAGTGCATTTATTGTTGAGTGATCACTTATTCTCCACTGAAGTTATGTTAATCAAACTCATATTAAATATCACATATTGTATTGGTTCGCTAATGCAAAATATCCTCTGACATCCTACTAGCAATATAGACTTCATAGGGATGGAACTTATCAATGAAAAAATATTAATTTTACTTAATCTTTTTCTTATTATTAGTCTGAAAGATTACTCATGCAATTACTTTATATGATGATTAGGATGTCCATATACCAAGCCAGTAAAGAAAATCAGCCCTTAGCAACCAAGTAAGTTGAAACTTAAAACTAGTAGGAAATGGCTACGTATAAAAATAATGCATTTAATGCTGCTAGCACACTTTTTTATCAGGCCCCTGAATAGGCTGAGAATCGCAAATTAGCCAAAACACTAAGGTGCAAGAGTTATATCAACAACTACTTCTATAAGAGAAATGACAGCATATTATTCCCTTTATGGAAAATGTTGATTAAGCATGAATCAAGAGAAGTAACTTAAGAAGGAAAAGATCAAACTCCTTGAAACAACTACCAAACATATTTTCATAACTTAAGATGGTTGATATTAAAAGAGACCACAACGGCTACATCGCTTATGTCCAACGGTTTAAATACTGCAAGCAGGATAACATATAGTAGAAATAATTGAAGGTGAAGGGTTATAACACTTGAATAGCGGCTGAGCACATTGTGTTGAGCTTGTAACCTCTGTATTTACCTTGTACAATTCAATTCTAAATATTATTTGTGTGACAGGAGTGAGCAAGAGTTTCTACTTTTGTACTAAGAGTAATGTCCTCCTAAGAGTGCGTAAGCCCAAAGAGTTTAGCTAATAAGAGGAATTTTAGAAAACTCTTTATATAAAGAAGGAGTTGAGGTGCTCTTGATGTATTGTGCAAGCTATTAAAGAGTGCATGGGGAAAGCTCTATGGCCAATAAGGAGTATAGAGGCTCTTGTTGGCTATTGTATTTTTAAGAGTTAGGGAATTCTCGAAACTAAGACATGTTAGAGTACCTTGAAAAAAAATGTGATTGTAGGCAAAGGATGAAAGGACATTTACTAAACTATGACCGACGATAGTAAATTGATTGACTCCTAAGGTCAAGAAGGAGAGTAGCTGGGGGCGTTGCCTAAGAGTGATTGGGATAAACCTTGTGAAAATCCTTGTATCCCTATCTCTTTTTCCTCTCTGTATTCTCTAATTCTGACTCTATCTATTTTACATCTTACTTTACCTTAGTTAATTGGCTCTACATTTATTATACTTATTCAACCCCTTTCTAGGGTGACTTGCCTTGTTCAAGTGGGACTGACAAGGGGTCTGCTTGCTAAAAAATCCTCTCAATGTCCTCCTAAGAATGTGTGAGCTCTAAGAGTTTACCTTCTAAGACTAATTTTAGAAAACTCTTTCTATAAGCAATGAGTTGAGGTGCTCTGGCCATATTATGCAAGCCATTAAAGAGTGCATGGGGAAAGCTTTGTGGGCAATAAGGAATAGTGAGACTCTATTTAGCAATTGCACTTCTAAGAGTTAGGGAATTCTAGAAATTAAGGCATGTTAGAGTACCTTAAAAAAACTGTGATTATGAGCAAAGTGTCAAAGGACATTTACTAAATTATTATCGATGATACTAAATTGATTGACTCCTAAGGTTAGGAACGACATTAGGCGGGGATGCCTAAGATTGATTTGGGTGAGCCGTATGAAAATCCTTGTGTCCCTATCTCGCTTTTCTCTCTATATTCTCTGGTTCTGACTCTATCTATTTTCTATCTTAGTTTACATTAGTCAATTTGCTATGCAGTTATTATACTTATTACCCCCTTCTAAGGTGATTTGCCTTATTTATGTGGGACTAACAAGGGGTCTACTTGCCCAAAAAAAACCCTCTCAAAGTCTTCCTAAGAGTGCGTGAGCTCCAAGAGTTTGGCTTATAATAGTAATTTTAGAAAACTCTTTATATAAGCAAGGAGTTAGGGTGCTCTTGTTGTATTGTGGAAGCTATTAAAGAGTGTATGGGAAAAGTTCTATGTAGTAAGACTCTTGCTGGTTATTGTACTTCTAAAAGTTAGGGAATTATAGAAATTAAGGCATGTTAAAGTTCCTTGAAAAACTGTGATCGTAGGCAATGTGTCAAAGAGCATTTGCTAAACCATTATTGATGATAGGAAATTGATTCCTTGCTACGGTCAAGAAGGACATTAGGATGTGACGCAGCCTAATATTGATTTGGGCGAACCACATGAAAATTCTCTTGTCCCTATCTCTCTTTTCTCTCTATATCCTCTAGTTCTGACTCTATCTAATTTACATCTTACTTTACCTTGGTCAATGTGCTATACATTTATTATACTTATTCACCCTCTTCTATGCTGATTTGCCTTATTCAATGGGGACTAACATGGGGTCTACTCGCCAAAACAAAAATCCTCTCAACGGTTTAAAATAGGTAGCTAAAGCCTAGAATAATTGGATGTGATCATTTATTGAGCTTGAAATTGAAAAACAGCTTATCATAGACTACCCTTTATGTTAAACATACAAAAATAGTATTATCATACTTTCTCTTTACATGATGATGTGTTGGTCATATGAAACAATAGACATCAGGTTGAAGAGTTCGAAAAGAAAATGAATTTAGGTTTTTGAGATGATACTTCCTAGTTTGATGACATAGTTCCTTGGAATAGAGGAAAAGCAAAACCAACGTGAAGTCTTTATCTATCTGATCGAGACTAAATTGTCGTATTTTATGTGCCTTTCTTGCCTAATTTTAACTCGTATAATAATATAGTCTTTAGAATTTTTAAACATTTTGTATACATTTATAGGAAATAATTGCAATCGAGCAACTGCCAAAAAAGTAGCAAAGATGGAACAAGAAAAGTCGGAAGATCGCAAAGCAAGAGGTGAGGATAGGTATTCGCAGCCATCAACCCCTGACCATTGCCACCACTACAAGTTGCAGGGGCTGGCTATGGCTGGTCGTCTCCTAACCAATGGCCAGTGTGGAAGACAACGGCCACTGTCACCAAGCCAACAACCATTGCCCCCCCCCCGCTCTTCTCCCTTTTTCATCCGGCTCAATTTCTATTGAAGGGGTCTTCTTCGTAGTTTCTCAAGGAGTTCTTTCTGAGCTTTTTACAATATTTTTAGCTTAGGTTTAGCCACTAAAAGACCCCATTAAGGTAATAAACAAGGTAGATTAGGATTTATTTGGGTGGATTTTCGATTCAAGTATGTGGATTTTGATCTCCATTCAAGCAATCACGATGTCTTTTCTTCTCTTTCTCTCTCTATCTATTTCATATTTTGCTCTCTTTTCTCTTATTTGATCATGTTAGTATAGATTATGTTCAGCTTGAATGTTTAGTTTTTATTGTGATTTTCTATTTAGCAATTGTTTTAATCCAAGTTAGATTTTTCTCTATTTTATGCTTGATCAGTTTAGTTATTATCTTAGTTTATTTTTGGTTCAATTGTGATTGTGTGACCATTAGTAGCTAGTTTTTGTTGGCTTGAATTGTTATTAGCCTTTTGATGGGTAATTGGTCTTGGATTAGCCCTAAGCACACCCTATTTATGCTTTAAATTTAGAGTCTTGTCTCATAGCCGCCAAGTATTTGATGAAATTCTTGAAATAGCTTTCATGCATGTTTTAGGGTGATTAACTTATACCAAGAGGCAAGTTTAATTAGCTAGTATAGGAGAGAGGATAACCAAGATTTGTATATGAAAATAGTCTCGATCCTAGTTAGGTCCGAGGGTTGCTAATCAGGTGGTCTAATTAGGCTAACCCCATGAATATAGGTGGTTAGACTAGTTAGACTAGCTTATAATCCTTGAGAAAGGGTTTAGGTGGTCTTCAATGGTGCAACCGACCATCTCTACTTTTCTGTATAGGTTGGGTATGTTAGGACTTGCCTCAATTACTTGGTTCATTAATTGGCCCAATCATAACTCCAAGCCTCTTTCTTTGTGTTTGTCAACTTAGTTTAGTTTATTTTTCTTTCCTTTTCACTTAACCTAGCTTCAAACAGTTGAGCTAATTTTGGTACTTGAAACTCAACTCCTAGTGGACAACACCCCATGCACTCAATGACAAACCTCACACTTGGGGTTATAAATATTAAAACTTCAAATTCTTCTCATCAAGTTTTTAGCACCATTGCCTGGGAGTTGGTGCTTTTCAATATCGAGGTTTTCTTCAGCGTTCAAGGCTATGCCCTTAAAAAATCCAAAAAAATTAAATAATCATAAATTTAAAAAGCAAATAGAAATGGCTATTTTTCATTTAACTTCATTTAAGCATGAACCTTTTTGGCAATACTTGTCTAGATTGAATGACTACCATGCTCAATATGTTCATTTCTCAAATGAAAAATGGGAAACATGCAATATTGAGCTTAAGGGGGTAACATGTGAGATCGAAGCCAGCTTCAAGTCCATGTGTTATAGTGGTTTGTGCTCTTCAGTTGTTGATGACATGTGGGAGTTGTTTGAGTCTTTAGCTTTGTATCAATGACAACGTGAGAGCGCTAATGAGTCTTTTGAGTTCCCTTCCCAATTTCCCAATGGTTTGCACACCCAATCTCCACGTGTAGATCAACCTTGGGATCCATGTCATCACCATTCTTCTCACTCTCATGTTGTGTGCTTTTATTGTCAATCTTTTGACCAAGATGTGAATTTTTGTCCCTATTATGATATTTTTAATGAATGTTGTACTAGACTTAATGCCATCATAAAGACAATGAATGAGCGACATATACACTTTGTTAGTAAGATAAGGGAATATTGCCTATTGCACGAGACCGACCCCAGCTAATCTTCCCCTACACTTTATGTTAGTCACTATGATTATTATGAGTCTTCTCTTCTCCTAGAGCCCAGTCTTATAGGCTATACACCTCTGATCGGCCTAGAGGAAGTGGTTGAGCCTCCATTTATTTCTTTACCATTGATCGCTCCATCCTTGTCTAGCACACCTAGAGATACTACCATTAACAACTTGACCTTACTTGCTTCTCCCCTCCTTTTAGCTTAGTGCACAGGGTTAGAGATGGGTGAGCCTTCTATTGGTGATGCTAGTTGTGTTGAAGATGATTTGCTTGATTGGTCACAACAACTTACCTTGATTGAGCCATATGTTGGGGGAGGCTCCTTTTGAGGAGTTTGTGGTGATAGTGTAATGGCTGGTGCCATTCCTAGCCTCGAGCATGCAAACCTCACTTGCATTAAGTCACTTGGCTTGACCTTCATTTCATCTCCCTTGCTTTCTACCACCCACTCTCATTTGCATGCATTTTACAAGCCCCCAGGTGACATTAGGGGGTATAATCCCTCCGTGGACCCTTATTATGCATGCCTAGAGGACATACCTAGGAAGATCATGTGGAGTACTTTCTTTGATCGTACTTTTGTTTTTTCTATGGCATTTGATAAGTCTAAGAGGGCACTAAAATTCTTCGCTATGATCTTATTAGTGTTCTTTTATTTACATTGTTTTAAGATGCATGCAACGGCCTTAGATAAGCTTTTATGAGTTTTGACCACATCCGAGTTGAAGACTCGAGCCTTGAGAGATGGTGCGGAGTGGCTGATGCTCCTCAAGCCTCCATAGCAGCAGTGCACCATTTTAGAGAGGCGTAGTTTGGGTACAATCAATACTCAACTTGGTATAATCGTTCTAACTCTTCTCCCTTCTTTTTGTTTTATTTCTTTTCTTTTTGTTTAGTTATCGATATTAGGTTGTGTTTTTGTTGGTAATCAACCTATAGGTGAAACTTGGACTATTGTACAACCAATTGATGGTTTTAATGCATTTTGTGTGCCTTTTGTGCATAATTATGTTTCATTATAGGTGGCATTGTTAGATTTGTATATATTCATTGTTAGTGGTGTTGGTTTTGTACTTATGTGTATTCATATTCTCAATTGGGTGAGGTTATGCTTGGGGGAACGTGTTAGCTTGTATATATGTGTGTTTGTTGAATATTCTTGCGTGTTTTGCTTTGTTTTGTGTTGTGTTTTGTGTGTTTTATAGTTGGTGGTGACAACTTGACTGCCAATGAGGACATTGTGAAATTTAGGTATGAGGATTGGGAAGCGATATACCCTTTTGTGCATATTTTTGTGAAAATTTTTCTTTTTTTTCAATTTTTATATAGTTTTTTTCCTTAGCTTTGGAGGACTTTTGTACCTTTGTGATTGGTCTTTGATCTTCAATAGCTTGGTTGCTAGCTTGTATATAGGCCAGATATGTAAGATAGAACACTTGTATACAATGTAATTTTCAGTTTTTTATAATAACCACATTTCACATGTGCTGTTTTGTGCCTACCTTGTACACTTAACTATTGACTTTTGGTGCTAGTCGTTGAAATTTGGGTTTGGGGTCATTTTACTTAGTCAATTAACTCCCCGTTTTAGATCATTTCGAGAAAAAAAATTGAGAAAATGTGATCGTAAAAGTTAGCTTAACTCTGGTACGTCTATTTGGGTTTAAATAAATGTTTTGCACATCCAAATAAAACTCCTAAATAAAAAAGAGGTGTAAATATGTACTAAGTTATTCCTTCGGGAGCTTAAGGCCTAATAAGCCAAGAACTACCCACTCAGGTGAAGGAGCATGAGGAGAAAAGTGGGGAAAAAAGGAAAAAAAGACAAAAAATAGATGAATGAATGAGACCTAATAAAAGAGAGTCATAAGCCAAGTGGAGATGACCTTTTTCCCAGTTTTAGCATAACATTAAGAGTCAATACACTTTGTGTGGGGCACCAAGGGGTACACATCGTATCATTGTGTTGTGTGGGGTGAAAAATGAGAATTGGGGTACATTTATAGCCTATGTGATTCTTGTATGCATGTTCTGCTTGTAGATAGCTTAGTACCTAGGTTCTTAGAGTGATAGGATCCATTTATATGTGTACATATTTTTCCCTTTTCCTTGTATATATTCTCCTCTTTCGAAAAAAATCCGAAAATATTTCAAAGATTTTATGGCTATATCTTTTGCAAACCCTCACGAGATCTCGCTCGTCCACTGGAGGGAACTAAGGGGTTTGAAGAGCTTGTTGCATATACTAAATGCAACTGTGATTCCTACGAAAGTGAGTTAGGCTCCTAGGTTAGTATTTCTTTTGTTTTACTCGAGGATGAGCAAAAGACAGGTGTGGAGATATTTGATCGGTGTTAAATTGTCATTGTTATACATACCTCTATCACCTAATTTTAGCTCGTATAATAGTATAGTCTTTAGAATTTTTACTTGTTTGTTTACTTTTGTAGGTACTAAGTTCAATCAAGAAACCCGCTAAAAAAGTAGCAAACATGGAACGAGAAAAGCCGAAAGATCGCAAAGCTAGAGGTGGCGGAAGGTAGCCGTGGCCACAGCCCCCTAGCCATCGCCACAGCTGCAGGTGGCAAGGGCTGCAATGGCTAGATGTTACCCATCCAACGGCCAGTGCGGGTAGCGACAGCCACCCATCACCAGGCCGACGATCATCGTCCCCCCGCTCTTCTGAACCTTTTCTCACCCATCTCGATTTCTATTTGAGGCAGCTTTTTCGGGGTTTCTCGGGGCAGTTCTTAGGAGGTTTTTGTAGAGTTTTTGCTTAGGTTTAACCACTAAAAAGCTCATTAAGGGGTAATAAACTAGGCAGATTAGGATTTGTTTGGGTGAATTTTGGATTCAAGTATACCGATTTTGAGCTCTATTCAAGCAATCAATAAGTTTTCTCTTCTGTTTCTCTCTCCATCAGTTTCATATTTTGTTCTCTTTTCTTTTATTTGTGCATGTTAGTTTAGATTATGTTTAGCTTGGCTGTTTTGTTTTTATTGTGATTTTGCGTTTAGTACTTGTTTAATCCAAGTTGGATTAGGTGTATTTCTCTATTTTATGCTTGATTAGTTTTGTTGTTAGATTAGTTTACTTTGGGTTAAATTGTGATTGTGTAATAACTACCAGCTAGTTTTTGTTGGCTTGGATAATGATTAGCCTCTTGATGGGTAATTAGTTTTGGATTGGCCTAACCACATACAATTTATGCTTTAAACTTAGAGTTTTCTCTCACACCCTAAAATGCTTAAGAGAGCTTTCATCCATGTTTTAGGGCGATTGACTTATACTAAGAGGTTAGGTCTATTAGCTAGTGTGGGAGAGAGGATAGTTAGGATTTGGACATGAAAATAGTCCCGATCCTAGCTAAGCCTGAGGGTTGCAAATCTAGTAGTCTAATTAGGCTAACCTCATGAAAATAGCTGGTTAGACTAATTAGACTACCTCATGATTCCTGAGAGAGGGCTTGGGTAGTCTTCAATAGTACAACCGACCATCTCTAGTTTTCAGTATAGGTTAGGCTGGTCAGGACTCACCGCGATTACTTGGTTCATCAATTGGCAATTGGCCCAATCAGAACTCCAAGCCTCTTCTTTTGTTTTTGTTAGCTTAATTTAGTTTGTCTTTCTTTCCTTTTCACTTAGCTTAACTTGAAATGCTTGAGCTAATTCTGGTACTTAAAACCCAACTCCCAATGGATGACACCCCATGTACTCAATGGAAAACCTTGCACCTGGGGTTATAAATACTAAAAGTTGAAATTCTTCCCATCACTATCGTAAGAAGTATACAGGGGAAATTCTAAAGAAATTTCAAAAGGATGAGTCCAAGACAATAAGTACACCAATGAATCCACAAGACGAGTTTGCAATGAGGATGGTCCTCATCACATTGATGAAGCATACTATAGAAGTTTGATTGGTTTCTTGATGCATCTTAATGAAACAATACCATATATTCAATTTGCTATAAGTATTTTTTCTCGACTCATGCATTGTGCTAGTGATACACATTTAAAAGTAGCAAAAAGAGTACCCTATTATATTAACGATATTATTGATTATGGAGTCAAGTTAAAGAACTGCCAAAACTTTAAGTTTTGTAGTTTTTCGTATATGGAGATATCGATGATGTGAGGAGTACTTCAAGGTGGTTTTTAGCTTTGGTTCAGGGAATTTCTCATGTTGGTTAAAGAAGTGGGCTTTTGTACACGATCTATTACAGAGGCATAGTTTGCAGCTATGACAACAATTGTAAAGCAAGCATTATGGCTAAGGAAATATTGGTTGATTTGCATATTTAATAGGATGAAGCCATTATATTAAAGTGTTTATGGACCACCAAAATGCAATTTCAATTTTAAAAAATCCTATTTTCAATGGGATAACTATTCATTCATTGCTACAAGGGAGATATAAGGGGGAAAAAACAAATAACTCTAATCCATTACAACTCTAAAGATGAATTGGTTGATTTGTTCATAAAACCACTTTAGTTACCAAGTTAGAGTATCTAAAGGAGGAAATTGGAGTTTGCATTTTCTGAAGTAAGGAGGAGCATTAGATATGTGCATTAGGATTACAATGTGACTATAATTTGATTATTTTATTTTCTTTTTAGTAAATTCGGAAATGTGCTCCTAGTGTTTAGGGAGTTGCTAGTTATAATTCTATTTTCTAGGATACTATTTTTTTGTTATATTTTAGGCTATAATTCTTTTTTGCTAAGTTTTAGGTTATGATTGAGCTATGGCTAGATTTATACTCGTGATCATAGGTTTTGTAAATTTTAAGTTAGCTAAGTGGTAGGTTTCATGGTGGAAGATAAATGACTTCCTAGAAACTTGCTTGTGATTTGCCTGCAATATCCTTCTTTGGTATTTCTTTCCTCAATAAAAAGAAAAACCAACACTTAGGTTGGCAAGGGCATTTTCAGTTGATCTAAACTCCTGGGTGACGTAGCAAGACATTATATATATAATTTCCTGAAATTGGTTGCAATAGCAATATCGTCTATAAGAAAGTATATAATCTTATATTGAACATGAGAATAGATTGTTACTTAGAAACCTAGGGAAAAAAGTAGGAATATCAATATACCATGGTAAACTCGTGCATTTAAGGCGTAGATACAGTGTCTACTACTTCATCCTTCTCGAAAAGTATGTGTCTTATTTATTTGCTGGGGATTCCCAAAGTGTTGTCCACTTTCTAAAGCTAGAAATATCAAATTTTTGAGTATTCCCATTATGAATTTAAAAACACAATTAGGAAAGGAGGTAAATGTAGAATAACATTTTTAAATGCAAACACTAATGACATTATAGGTTTTTTAATCTTCAAAAGATAAGGGCTTGTGAAATTTCTTAAAATACATGAAAAGTTAAATGAGAGAGTTTTTTGGGGGATGAAGGGAGTACATCAACAAGTGATTAATCATCTTATCTATTAGAAAGTTGAACAAAATTTTTTTAAAAAAAATTGGTAACTCATTCAGTCAACATCAGGTGTTTACTTGAACTCCTTGTAATTGTAGTAGTTTATGAATTTGAATCCCTTTTAGAGCAGTAAATACAAGTCCTGTGAGAAGTAATCTAATGTTTTATATGTTATGTTTTCTAAAGTACTACGTTGGTCTACTTAACAGGCCCTCTTGACACAGTGTAAACACAACAGGCATGAAGGTGGCGGAGCGGTCTACGTAATCACCAACCTTAGATCAATAGAGGCCTAGCTCCATCGTTGGCGCCACACAGAGCCTCTAGAAGCACCATAATTTCCCCCAACTAAATTACATTCATCTTCTAACCCTAGTTGGTCATATGAAACTCCATTCACATTCAATTGGAGCAAGGTCTGTCAAAAATTTAGTTGACTAGATAACCCAATCCAAACCCGCTCGAAACATTTAGGATCTTTGACCAGATTTTAGAACCCAAAGCCACTTAGATCAAACCCATTAGGTTAGGGTTGACCTATTTAGGTTAGGCCCATTTTTTAAAGACATCTTTTCATATGAAATTTCTACTTATCTTCTAATTGGAGCTATTTTATTTATTTTAGTGTTGTAAGTTTCTGCAAGCACATGGTTTTATCGTTATAGTGCTTACGGGTATCGTCCTCAGGGATGGGTTGTGAATTTAGGCCACTATAAATGCAACTAATTTAACACCATCAATTAAACAGTGATTTTAAACCATCTAGAATAAAATAAATAAAATAAAATAGGATTCTAAATTAATAAGCCAAGACATGAAATTTATCTCAATAACTTGCAAATTCAACACCGAAATCTGAATTGTAATAAACTTGAACCAAATCAAATTAATTGGTACAAAATTTTGAATCAAAGCGAATGGAGTCTGAAAGGAAAATAAAGAACAGAAGAGCTGTTGCCCTCAACTAATCTATTTATCTGTCCCCTTTGCTCTGCTCTTCGGCTTCTTTGAAGACCCCAAAATGCCACCCTCTGCTTCTTCGTTTTGCCGCCATTAATCATTGAACTAATGGCTCCAAAAATTGATGAGACGATATTAATGATGATGATGGATAATCGAGGAAGGAGAGCGAAAGGCAATAATGCTTAAACATGGGAATACATAAAGCCACCATGCTCTGTTCTTCTCTTTGGGTTTTGCTGGGTTGAAACCGACGAGGAAGAAAAAAAGGAATGGGTAATGGCCGAATAAGGCAATGAGTGTTGATGAATGATGAAAGAGAAGAGAGAGAAGTTGAGCAATGGTTATGGCATGAGGAAGATGAAGAGCCATGGACAGCTGCCCTGTTGTTTCTCAGTCTAGATTCATGGGATGAAGAAGAGGAAGAAGGAGAGGAAATGGGGGGGCTGGTCACGTGCAAGGGGCGTGGGATTAAACGAAGAAGCAGGTTGGGGATGGAAGCGAGAAGCTGGACCGGGCACTTCAGGTCAACAGTTAGGCCAAGCCCAGCGACAGAGAAACAAAAAGAAAAAGAAGAGAAGGGGGCGGTAATCTGTCTGTGAGTTGGGCCAAGCCTAGCCAAGGAAAAGAAGGAGAGAAAAAGAGCTACATAGGGGGAATGAGAAGATGGGCTGAGGTTTTGGGGACTAGATTGGGCTTATGACTGGGCTTGATCTTCTTTTCTTGTTTCTTATCTTGATCCAATGCTTCTATTCAGCACTATTTATTACTTTTCTCAAGTTTTTCAAATTTCTACAAAATGAGCAAAACTAATATTAAAAATCCAATTAATCAATTTATTTCAAACAATTATTAGATAATAAAGGGTATAAAACATCGTAATTTCAGGTTAAACAATACCCCACACCTAAATTTTGCTCGTCCTTGAGTATAATAACATAGAAAATCCTAAAAAATAAAAACAAAATCCTAACTCACTTTTGTAGGAATCACAGTTGCACTTCGCATGTGCAACAAGCCCTTTAAATCCCTAGATCACCCCTCGTGGACGAATAAGGTCTCATGAGGGTTTGCAAAAGATGTACCCGCAAAACTGGAAAAGAAATAAATCGAAAAAGAAAAAGAGAGACAGAAATTAAAAAAACAGTTTGGATTTACAAACATAAATATACAAGGGAGAAGCCTATGCACATTCTAACCAACCAAATCACCTTTGTAGCAAAGATATTAGCTTGCATATAAACAAAATGTACTCATCAAGGCTCTCTACCCTATAGATGACATCAAAGCACTAACTTTTCACCCTACTGTGCATCAAAACTTTGAATCTATTCCAGTGCTTGCGTATAAGTGCCTCATCATCCTTGGGCTTAGGTTGACCAAAATCAAACTCAATCCCACTTGACTGACACAAACTATATTATAACCTTATTAACATAGGAAGCAAGCTCTCCCAATAGCAGTATTACCTCAAACGGTAACGCCCAGTAGCACATGCCTCAAAGGGTAACGACAACTAATGTATACCTCAAAGGGATACTTGTCATTCCAAATTTTATTTCATTTCCTTTTTTTTCCTTCTTCTTTTTCCTTTTTTTTTCCTTTTAATTTTTTTTCTTTTGTTTTTTTCTTGGAATGTAAACAAAAACAAAAGTAATCATGTCCAAGACAAGTGGGAGAGCTAATCATGGAGACTAAGAGCTTTAGATAATGATGATGATATAAAGAAGGATTAGATTACCCATCGATAATGCACAATTGGGCTTAGGACTAGGGCTTAAAATCATACACTAAGGATGGAGATCTATCATGCACATCATGCTTATACAAGGTAAAAGTCAAAGCATAAGGGATTTAAGCTGATCAGAATAGCATGAAACTTCCCTAGAAAAAAATAGAAAGCTTTTTGGATTTTTAATTTTTAAAATTTTTTAAATTTTTATTCTGTGTTTTTTTCCCCAATCTAAATTGTTTCCTACCCTTACACCTAAATCTTACAATATCCTCATTAGGAGTGAAAAGAGACAAACAAAAGAAAAACTAAGAAGAAAAATAAATATACAAAAAGAAGACTAAGATTCAAAAAGAAGGAAAAAGGATATGACTTTAAAACTCAAAAAGAAAATAAAAATAAAAGATAGGCACAAATATATACAAAAGAAAACAAAATAAAAAGAAAAAAAAAGAATACCGACTATATCAGGTCAGGCGCAAAAGTACTCCTAAGCTATAGCCTCCTGAAATTTGTTTAGATAGAGGCCCATGGAACAGCAGCCACTCCATATTAAGCTAAAAATTGCTACTCAAATCAAAACTCATTAGAGCACATACTAGCTTATCAAACACAGAAGACGAACTCTCAGTAACATAGAAATAGTAAAAAGTATAAAGTTGGATCCAGAAAGAGTACATCCACCATGTTAATGAAGCACAAGTAAGGGACTATATTAGCTTGTCAAATAGTTGGGTGTAATTAGATATCAGACATATGTATTCATTATGAGCCAATAAAGTGGTCATCGGTCTAGAGATGTGATTATCAGTAGGAATGAGTGGTCTAGGAAAAATAGTGGGTGCAAAGTCCACAAGTCTTGTAATATCAAAAAGCATGAGAGTCTAGTCTAAATCAACAATAATGGGTACAAAAGTCTCAAACTTTACAAATTTAGACTTGTGAGACTTAAAAAGGAGGTTAGTGAGGATGGGGTCAAAAGAAAATGTTTCATATTCAACACATCAGTCCACATCCAAACCCATAGTGACATCAAATCCATATGAAAAAGATTTATATTCTATAGAAAGAATATCATCATTAAAGTCTAAAATAGTAGGCTCAATTACCTCCACACACGTCTCCTAAATTTTAGCTTCTTCTAACTCATCTATCTCATGATGCTCAATGTTCGACTGGATGCTTATATCTAACTCATTAGCAGTGTCAAATTGTTCACCCACCTCAAACTCACAAGAGTCATTAAAAGGGATGGGTGGGTCGGCATAAACTAAGACATCTTTAGTAACATCCTTAGGTGCGCTAGTGTGGGCTGCAAGATCAGGTGATAGAGATGTAGGGAGGTCACTCTCTTGTTCTAGAATAGGCAAAGGCATGACATTATTCAAGTTGGGCCTAGCAAGATAAGAGGATTCAAAATCATCATAACAACTGACTTCAGGCTTAGGAGAGCATAAACTAGAATCAGACTCACCATAAGTCTTCCTACTTTGATTAAATCATTGAGAATATTCAGTAATTCTATTTTTCATGACCTTTAAGATTCTATCAGTCACGTCATTTATCTTCTTTTCCACACTTACACAAGTAGCATTAACATAATCACGATATGGGCAATTCCAGGCATCATGAGCAGATGACTCACAATAATCATAGAAAGAACGAGGCAAACAAAAGTAAAATTGGGCATATAAGTTCATAAAATGATCCTAGTGGTAAGGAGTAGCATGGAAAGTAGACTCACCATGAGTTAGGTATCTAAAATTTTCTTTAGCTGTTCTAACGTATAAGTATCCCAATCTAATTTTTCAAAGAAATCACAAGCCTCATCTTGAGTTCTAGATAGTAATCCGAGTAAACCTCCAGGACATACAGACTCTACATAACCTCTAGACTTAACATTAAGACCCATAGCAATGACCTCACAAATTTTCTATTTTTGAAAATATAGATTTAATTGAGCACCATAATCATTAAGTCTTGATAGATAACTCCAGAAAGGTTCATGCTCGAATTGTGAGAAATTGAAAACTGTCATACTTGAATCACTTTTTTAATTTTAAGAATTTTTCAATTTTTTTGAATTTTCAAATTTTTTTCCTTTGTTTTGGATATTTTTCTCCTATTATTGAAAAAAAAAGTAAAAGGAAAAACAGTGACTCCATAAACTGACTAAAACTAAAATAAGACACCTAAATAATTAAATTAACAAAATAAACTAATGAAAAGAAAACCATATGACCAAAAGAAAAGAAAGACAAAAAAGACTCAAACATCAAAAAGTAATCTAATACAAAAAATAGAAAAGAAGCACGTACACAAAGCATGTACATTATTTTCTTAAACTTAAAACCTAAAACAAAATTAAAGCTAAAAATAAAATTCCTAAAATTAGAACTATATGTAAAGATAATTCCACACAATCACAAAGGACATAATATAATTTTTCTCAAATTTTTTCTGTTCCCAAATAGTGCAGAAAAATGCAAACAAATTATTACATCCAAAATTCACAAAAAAATCCAGACAATTCCAAAAATTCTAGAACAATTCACATAACCTCTCAAAATGATGGTGAATCTAGGAAAATATCAACACAGTAAGAATCACACCAAAAGTGCTCCACAAAATTCAAACAGAATGTGAAATTAGTGAAAAATCTGCACTGGTTTGATTTGTTTTCCGAACCAGTTCTACCTTGTTTCTGCTGCACATAAACCAAATTGATTAGTACTGTTTTTTCAGCAAAAAATAACCTCTAAAAATTAAAATGAAACTAACCTCAACAAAATGCAAAAATCAAAATCAAAATATTAACTGAATACAAAATCAAAAATAAACTATACTAAATTACTAAAACTAAATAACAACTTAACTAAAACTAAAATCACATTCTAAAATTAAAATGAAAATGAATCAAATGACTGTAATAACTAAACTAAGACTTGGCGCAACCTAATTGCACAAATCCATCCCCAACAACGGCACCAAAAATTTCTTGTAAATTTCCGTAAGCGCACGGTTTTATCATTGTAGTGCTTACGGGTATTGTCTTCAGGGATGGGTTGTGAATTTAGGCCGCTACAAATCCAACTAATTTAACATCATCAACTAAATAGTGATTTTAAATGAGCTAGAATAAAATAAATAAAATAAAATAAGATTTCGAATTAATAAGCTAGGACATGAAATTTATCTCAATAACTTGCAAATTCAATACCGAAATCTGAATTGTAATAAACTTGAACCAAATCAAATCAAATTGTACAAAATTTTGAATCAAAAGGAATGGACTCCGAAAGGAAAATGGAGAACACAAGAGCTGTTGCCCTAAACTAATCTATCATCTGCCCCCTGTGCTCTGTTCTTCGGCTTCTTTAAAGGCCCCAAAACGCCGCCCTCTACTTCTTCATTTGCCCTCATTAATCATCGAACTAATGGCTCCAAAAACTGACGAGATGATATTAATGATGATGATGGATAATCGATGAAGGGGAGAGAAAGGCAATAATGCTTGACCATGGCAATACATAAAGCAACCGTGCTCTGTTCTTCTCTTCAGGTTTTGCTGGGTTGAAATAGACGAGGAAGAAGAAAAGGAATGGGTAACAGTCGAATAAGGCAATATGTGTTGATGAACGATGAAAGAGGAGAGAAAGAAGATGAGCAACGGTTATGGCATGAGGAAGGTGAAGAGCCATGGACTGCTACCTTGTTTTTTCTCGATCTGGATTTCGTAGGATGAGGAAGAAGAAGAAAGAGAGGAGATGGGGGCTGGTCATGTGCAAGGGGTGTGGGATTAAATGAAGAAGCCGGCTGCAGATGGAAGGGACAAGTTGCACCGGGCACTTCAGGTCAACAGTTGGGTCAAGCCCAGCGACAGAGAAAGAAAAGGAAAAAGAAGAGAATGAGGCGGCAGGCTATCTATGAGTTGGGCCAGGCCCAGCCAAGGAAAAGGAGGAGAGAAAGAGAGCTATGAGAAGGGGATGAGAAGACGGGCAGAGGTTTTAGGGACCGAATTTAGCTCGTGACTGGGCCCGATCTTTTTTCTTGTTTGTTGTCCTAATCCAATGCTTCTCTCCAGCACTACTTATTTTTTTCTCAAGTTTTTCCAATTCCTACAAAATGAACAAAACCAATATTTAAAGTCCATTCAATCAATTTATTTCGAGCAATTATAGATAATAAAGTGTGTGAAATATCATAATTTTGGGTTGAACATTTAGCATGCATAAGATAACCATCAAACTTGACTTCATCTAAGTTTACATCCTTGCTCCAGTTTTCACAGCTTCCCTCCCTGTCAAGTCACTATTGTAGTCTATGACTAGTACACCTCTTTCGATGTGCAACTGGTAATGTCGCTTCAAAGACAATGAGTCATCACGTCACTCAATCAAATCAGCCATGTCCTCCTGTCAAGTAGTCCATATTGACAAAAAGGGAATAGATGCATCATTAAGTGTTTTCCATTAAAAATTTAGTATTTGTAACAATTAGATATGTATGCAATCTTTTTTTCTCTTTACATTTTGTTATTAAGAAATATTGTAGGTATACTAGCTTTATTTTTAAAAAAACACATTTAATTTCCATTATGCTTATTTATTTGTTTAATATCTAGTATTGCAATCTTTGATTATTAATTACTTCCAATTTCATATTTATCATAATGGATTTCAACTCAAGAAAATGTTCTATGAAAAATTTTCAAGTGCGCCTCTTAGAATTGGTTTCTTTACTTACAGGGGTAAGACTACATATATCTAAATTTCACTAGATCTCACAAAAGAAGCACCCACACTAGGAGTTATTGATGTTAATGTTGTTTAGAAACATTATCCAAAAGATAAATGAATCCTAGGTTTTATAGATTGGTTGTTGAACAAAGTTTTAGTGATAGAGTTTGGAATATCATAGACTAAATACTTTTTGTTTAAAAAAATTATAGTGTTTGTAGGACGCAAAAAGAATGAAATGCGTTTCTAATCTATTGGGTTAACTCAAACCTAAAACTTTGGGGTTACATTTTAGTAGTTTCAACCCTGAATTGGAAATAAAACTGACAAATGTTTTACCTATTCATACAATTGTTTCATACATTTGCCATTTTTACCTAGGTAATAAAATGTTTTATGCGTTTGCCATTCATACCTCTTTTCACACTATGTTGAACATAGGGGATTTTTTATGCTTTTAGAATCCTTTTGGACTGTGAAAGAATTATATTAGTAAAACATGACTAATAGAAATGGTGTTAAGTGCCTTTTCTCACCTAACCACACCAATAGAAACGATAGCTCCTAACCCACTTGACATGAAAATAATACAAGGTAGAACCATGCGTATCCCATTTTTTATAAATGATTAACAGTCATATTTACTTTAGCAAAAATGTGACAAATCTTGACTTGACGTATACCTTAAAGAAATGTATAAGCATCTTTCATCATGGCTGCTATTTGTCATAGAATTTGAATTAGGTCAGGGCTTAGACAGCAATTTTGTTGCCCATCTTAAATAGCTGGCTAAGTGTATCAGGCTTTCATTGTTGCTTGAGCACTTCTTTATAGAGCTCCTGCTTCAACCGCTAGAATATATATTTGATCATGGCAATACTACCAAAAAGAGATGAAATTTTGATGGAATTTCATATGGACTACTACCTTTGTTTCCAATTGATGACAAAAACCATGAAAATTTCAACTAGATTGGAGTACCAGCTTTTTTATTGTGAGTTTTGGATGCCATTAACCCAACCTTTGGGCATGTTAGATGTAATTAATATAAACTTAAGAAATAGTTCCGAAGGACTCTATCTTTAGGAGGTTTTTTTTTCTTCAGTCTGCGACTGACTTAGAGTTGCTAGAATTCGCGCAAAACATAAATGTTTGTGCTTGAGACTCACATATTTGTCTCTTTAGGGGCAATATCATTTGAAGTTACTTAAAAAATGCAATCTCAATTGACACAATGTAGCTTGCTTATGGGTTAAGAAAGAAAAAATTCCAAAAGTTTAGATCATTGGGAGTTATTTTTATGTTTGGAATAATGGTGCCCAATGGTCCGGAATATCGAATTAATTATATCTAAGAAGCCGTTTTTATTCCAACACAAGTTGTACCTCCTAGAAGTAGTCCTTTTACTACCAAATCATGACACCATATGTGTTAGTTAGGGCTCTTCGAAATTGATTTTGCCAAACATCTGAAAAGAGGAAAATAATAGAGATGGAATTAGATGGAGAGTTCCCTCTTAATGCGGCACCTTCTATCATACAAGTTGGAATACAATCATTACCAAAATCTCTATTATCACCCATTATAGCCTAAGATGATAGACTCTTGCAAAACAATTTATAACCATTCATAACCATGAATATATAAGCCTTTAATGCATTCATAAATTAACTTTGCTAGCATTCTCTTATGACATGTAAAACTTTGATGTCGTTAGGAAAACTGTTAACCAAGATTCTAATATCCCTTCCTGGAGAGAAATAAACATATTAGATGTTGATTTAGGTAGAAATCAACTCTAATAGGTATTAACTATAGCCTATAAAAGCCCAAGAAAAAGAACTTATTGCATCAAGCTGCTAGGATTAAGTAATCTAGGCATGGACACAAGCACACTAAAACCTAAGTTCACCAAAGCCTTGGTAATAATTCTCATGTGCATGGCTTGATAAGAAAGGGATTTAGCTAGGATCTCCTAAATGTACAAGAAGATGTTTAAGTCAAAATAAAATTAGGACATAAACTATTTTAAAAAAATTATAGAGTCCTGGTTATTTTCCTGCAAATGAACCATCTAAAATGCTATATAAATAAGCCATGGCCAGCATCAAAGGTTAGTCAACAAAGATTCCATAAGCTATGTTATGCTTACTACCTCTCCTAAAACTTCTCCTTAACTTGAGCATTGGAGGCTCTTGAAGGGAAGAATCCTCTTTGCTCTTTGAGAATTGTTTTGTAGGTAACAGTACAAGCTCCTCAAGGTTCCGAGAAGAATCAAAGAAGTTCTAAGTAGTGGAAACATGTGGCACTATCTTCGGGAAGCTAGAGTTGCGTAAGGATGCTAGCCAAAAGAAGGTGAAAAGAGAAAAGTCATTGCCATTCCTAAGAGCAAACAACCTTAAAATCATGATCCAAATACCTAGACCTCTGTGAAAGAAGACTTTGTCATAAAGGATGCTTCAATCATAGGGACATAACTCCCTTTAGAAGACATCTATCTCGTAGGTGCACCCTTGCCCTAGGATAATTAGAAAGTGCTCTAAAGACTTTGGAAGAGTTGATCAAATCGAAGGTAGAATAAGCTACATTCCCTATGATAAAGAAGTTAGATGAGCTCTTAGACTGGAAAGGCTGCCTTCAGAGACTATATGTCAAAGACACAATAGTGATAACTAGAACTTAAAAGTAGCTTTTCCCTAATGAATTAGAGGAAAGAGGCCCTGAGAATAAACCTTTAAGCATTCACTGAATAAAGAAGAAGACTTTAGAGAGACCTTGAACCATAAAATGACAGAGTAAGAAAAAAATATTTACAAAAGAATCCCACTCAAGATAGGTCACATCAAGGATAAGAATATGAAGAAAATTCATAGTAGTCGAGCTCAAGCGCTATCAAAGTTATATCATCTCAGCAACATTCAAGGGAAAACATTAAGAAAACCCTTAACCAGGGTGCTTTATTGACAAGTTGTCAACAAATGAAGACACCATTTAACATAGAGATTTATAAGGCTAAACTCTTAGAGAAGATCAAAGTACCACAGATAAGGTAATTTGATGTGACTAGTGGCCTTCAAGAGCACCTTGATACATATCTAACTTAAATCTATTTGTAGCCATATCCCTAAGAGGCAGTGATATTCAAATACTTTCTTGCTACCTTAATAAGAGCAACACAAGCCTGATGCAATAAGCTGTCCTAAGATTAATTAGGCCTTAGGATCATCTTTCTAATATTTATAAAAGCTACTTCAATGGAAGCAGGGGAACTCCAAAGCTAGTTACGAAACTATTGATGCTGTCTTAGAGATACCAGGATTTCCTGGCTAAATATGTGGAAAGATTCAATCATAAGAAATGCTTTATAAAACACTTAAGCTAGATATGGCTTATTTTCCTTTACAAACAGGGTTAAGCATATAGGCCTTAGTGAAAAGTGCATCATGGAGCATCATGCCACTTTAGAACAGGCTTGAAATGGTAAAAAGGCACATACAATTAGAAGTTATCATGAAAGGATCTAGAACTCCCAAAGAGTATATATGAGAGATGGAAAAAATCCTATCAAGAATAACTAAAAACATAAAGAAAGAAAGGGCCTTTAGGAAAGAATCCCTCTTTAATGCCTCGAGGAGTAATATCCTGAGAAATTAAGGGTCGAGCACATATGGATGATCCCATGCATATCAAGCAGAGGGCGAAGAGGAAGGAAACATGGTGCCTTCTACATGGATTATAGGTATGACTCATATTACTGCTAGGATTTAGATAAAGTACTCCCTAGACTAGCCATCAAAACGAAGCTCGACAAGTACCTTAAGAACAACTCCCAAGAAATGAGAAGACATCCAGATGAAGGGAGTTCAAAAGAAGATGACTTTCAACTTACTTCCCTTAGAGGTAGCATCTAAGCTATCTCCATAAAACCAACTATGGTCAGGCTATTAAACATGGCATTGAAAAGTCATCTGAGGACTCTAGGTCAAGCAATCTTATAAGTAAACCAGGTATCTATGAACTCTCTTTCTGAAGTAGTCTTTGAAGGTACTAGAACTACATCTCAGCCCTATAGTGACCTAATGATCATCAAGTCAGTAGTAGCCAACTACGAAATTAATAGGGTACTAGTAGATACAGGGAGCATCATAAGTGTCATATTCTATTAATACATTGTCAACCTTAGCTTACATGAGAAAAATGTGTCCTCTATACTATTCTGCATCATGGGTTTTATAGAATAGACCATTTACTCGAAGGGAATTATAAAACTACCTACAATGGTTTGACCTAGAAGGGAAAGCCTTACTGGATAATTGTAGATTATGTTAATGAAGATATGCTTTCTGCCTGCAATATAATTATGAGAAGACCACTTTTAAACTCTCTAAGAGCAACACTTTCTATCTATAACCTACAGATGCAACACTTTGCAAATATTCGCTCTGTAAGAAATATAATGGGATATCATAAAAATGTAAGGGAGCGCTATGTAGCCACCTTGAAAATCATAGTCTCACACTCAAAATATGAAGTGGTAGAGTTCTCAAACAACAATAAGAGATATGCTCAGAAGCAGCCAAAGGTTAATATGATTGAAGTCTCTAAACTTGGGAAAAGGGATGGTAAGAACCTTAGGCCAAAACCCAAGGGTAAATTATGAAAAGTACCTCTAGGCTAGGATCTATCTAGACTATACAAATAGTCTAGATACCTGGAACCAACCTTATAAAAGTACTCAGACTATACATAGATGTGTTTGCCTATATAGTACAAGAGATGTTAGGGATAAATAACGAGATTATGGCCCACAAGCTAGCCATAGAGCATCAGGAAAACCCTATAAAGTAGAAAATGAGATACTTTGCCCATAACAGAAATCAGATAGTGTTAAAACAAGTGAAAAAGTTACTAGATGTAGGATTTATCAAAGGATGCTATCATTTTGACTGGTTGGCAAACATAGTAATAGTGAAAAATTATAATGGCTTATAGAGGATGTGTGTGAATTACATAGACTTATACAAGTCCATCCAAAATATTATTTTCCACTTTCTAGTATTGATCAATAGGTGAATTCAACCAACGATCATAGCTATCTCACATTCATGGATGCCTACTCTGGTCTTCACCAAATACCCCTATGGGTGGAGGATTACGAATGTACAACCTTTATTAAACACTAGGCATTGTACTGGCTATGCTAGTTGGGTTGAAAAAGCCAATACTATGTATCAAACACAGATCAACAAGCTCTTTCAAGAGTAAATTGGCAAAAACATGGAAGTGTACAGTGATGACATGATTGTTAAGTTTAAGACTTTAGTCCAACACCTTCTAGATATAGGGGAAACTTTCATTATTCTAAGAAAACTTAGAATGAAGTTGAATTCCAAAATATGTGTTTTTGGGGCACTAGCGGGCAGGTTTCTTGGTTTGTGATTAATGAAAGAGGCATTAAGGAAAATCATGAAAAAGGAAATGGTACTCTTAGACATGCCAAGCCCTAGAACTTTAAAGGAAGCTCAGAAATTGACCGACTACATTGGAGCCCTGTGAAGATTTATTTTCTGCTCTGCATAAAAGATTTTTCCATTCTACAGGTGCTTGAGGTCTATAAAAGACTTTACATAGCCTGAAGAAGTAGAGGAAGCCTTTAAGTAAGCTAACCAATGTGTCTAAGATATCTTCCCTATCTAGCTCAAGCCCTGAACAAAATCTCTATATGTACCTATTAGCATCAGAAGAGGATGTAAGTGTCATCTTAGGCCCTATTCTTTCTATGGATATATTACAGATGTAGAATGGGTGGGAGTAGGAAGCAGTGACAGAAATGAATGGGAGTAGATAGAAGTGGAAAGAAATGGATGGAAGTAGCCGAGTAGGTATGAGAGTAGTTTATAGATGTGGGAGTAGAAAGGAGTAGCAAAGAGTGGAGGTATTGGTATTATTTATGTCAACGATTTCTATAACATCATCATAATAATAATAATAATAATAATAATAATAATAATAATAATAATAATAATAATAATGATAACAACAACAATCATAATAACAACAACAACAACAATAACAATAACAACAACAACAATAATAATAATAACAACAACAACAACAATTAATCATAATAATAATTATTATTAATTAAAAATAATAACTACAATAATAATTCTTATTAACAACAATTATAATAATAATAATAATCATAATAATCACTAATATTAATATCAATAACTAAGATTAATACTAATATTAATATCAATAATTATTATTAATTGTCAATATTAATAGCGACAATGATAATAATAATTATTATTATTAATGAATATTAGTAATAAATACAATAATAACTACGGTTGATATTAATGATAATTATTATTACTATAAATAATAATAATAATTAATATTAACATGAACATTAACAAAAATAACTAATTACTAATATTAATAATAAATAATTACAATAAAATAAATAATTAATAATATTAAGCATAATATTTATTATTATAAGTATAATCAATAATAACGACAAATCTTAATAATTATTAATTAATAATTAATCAATAAAATGATAATTATTACTATTATAAAAATAATTACTACCGATCCTTTCAACAATTAACACTAATAAATAATAAATAATTATAATAATTAAAATTGTAGATTAATAATAAAAATAATAATGAAAAATTAATAATAATTAATCATAACTAATGATAATAGAAATAATAATTAATATTAATAGAAATAGCAATATTAATAATATTTATTAATTGTAAACATTAACAGTGAATATTATAATTATAATCATTGCATTGATTATTATGATTATTATTAATGAATGTTAGTAATAAGCACAATAAAAATTATAATTAATATTAATCATTGTCATTACTTCTAATAATAAAACAATAATTAATATTAATAATAATTAGTAATTACTAAAATTAATGACAATTATTAATAATAAAAATAATAATTGATAATATTATGAAAAATAATAAAACATTCTTCCTAACATTATTAATAATAATAATAATCAAAATCAATAATCATTAATATTAAAAAATATTATTTCAAAATTATATTACTAATACCTATAATTAATAATTATTATTGGGAGCCTTAAAAATAATTGGTATTAATCTTCTTAATAGATATTAATAATTATTATTATGATGAAAATTATAAATCAACAACAAAGTAATAATTATTCATTAATAATAATAATAATTAATTACAATAACGCTTACAACTAATAATAAATGTCATAATGACTATTAATGTCAATAATAATTATCAATATTAAAAGCAATACTAATCGTAATAATAATTATTATTATCAACATTAATCATCACAATTATTATCATAATTACAATTACTGTAATAACAATAATTATTGTTACAATAGAATATTAGTATAATTACAAGAACAATTAATATTAAATATTAATAGTAGTTGTTATTATTACAATTAATAATCACAATAATTATTAATGTTGATATTAACAGTATTTATTGATAATATTATTATTAATTAATAATAATTATTAATTATAATTAATAATATCTACAATAATGGTGAAAAATATTAATAATGATTAACAATACTAATTACATCAACAATTCTATTTAATATTGATAGTAAATATCATAATGATTATTAATATTAATATTAATAATTATTAATAATTATTAATAATTATCATTATAATTATTATTAACAAAAATTAGTATGATTACTATAACAATTACTATTTATATTAATAATAATAATTATTATTATTACTACAAATAGCAATAATAATAATTAATATTAATATCATTAGCAAAAAAATCACTAACTAATGATAATGAATATTAATAAAAATGATAATTAATAATTTTAAGAATAATAATAATTGTTAATAGTATTAATAATAATAATTAATAAAAATAATAATTCATATTAATGACTACTATATAATAATTAATTAATAATAAAAATAATTAACCATATTAATCATGATTAATCGTGATATTTGATTAATAATAATAAATTAATTAATAGTACAGATAATAATTAATCATAATAATAATAATTAATAATAATAACTAACAACAATAATTCCAACAGTAATAATTATTGATATTAATAACAAAAATCATAATAAAAATATGTGGAATTGGATAGGAGTGGGAAAGAGTGAGAAGGAGTGATATTTACTTTAAGGAGTGGTATTTACTTTAAAGAGTAGGAAGGAGTGGGTATGAATGGAAAGAAGTAGCAAGGAGTGGAAAGGAGGGGGAACGAGTGTGAAGGAGTGGGAAGAAGTGGGGTGGGTTGACTTAACCACAAAAAGAATACTGTCGTAATAGGGGAGGAAACTAGGTAGAAGATTTGATAAGTACTTAAAGTGAATATCATTTTAGGGTCATTCTTGCTGCATTTTTGAGAAAAATTATGTACTTTATGTTACAATTTATACTCTTTTTTCATTTTATGCTTTGGTATGGTTCTTTTATGTGTTTTGCAGATTTTTAGACCATTTTACTCCAGATTTAATAATTAGTAAGTGTATTTGGACTCCCCACGGACACCCTTTTGCTGCTATGCCCGTCGACGGAAGAAAGAACAGAAGAATATCAAACCAGAGCTGACCACGGTCTGTCCATGGTGTTGGCCACGGTCCATGGTGGACCTCTTTCCCATGAGGCTTTTCGTTTTCTCACAAGCTTTTGGACTTCCTAGCGGTTGTTATTCCATTATTACGCGTGGCGTTTTGGCTTCCAGGAATTTTACTATAAAAAGGTGCCTCCCATCCTCATTCCCACACACCCCATCATCTTATCTCATACTCCTTTCCTTTCATCAAGTAGGTTAGGATTAGTTTAGATTAGATGGAGAGTGAGATAGAGTTGAAGTAAAGACTTGCAAGGATTCCATCCCGAGTTTGCACGACGATTCAAACATTATTTTTGGCTGAGCAATTCTTCTCTCATCTCTTTTCTTTTCCTCTTTAGATTTATCATTTTAGAGTAATTGGTTGTTTGATCTTTGGTTATGTGTGAGTAGTTTATTTTTGTCTAGGCATTTAGTAGTTTATGAGAGTATAGTTAGATCATGTTTTAATTTATGGAATTGTGCTTATTTTCATGATTGGTTTGACTTTGCTCTATCAAGTGCTATTCATGTTGTGAGTGAATTTTTAGCAAAAATTTACTTGCACACTTGAAACAATCGAGTGAACAGTCAAAAGACGACATTTGGTTGTTGGACTACTTGAATAGATTTAGCACAACTTCATCTTGAAAGAGAGATTTATAAGTTAGGAGGGCTAGTAAGTAATCGAAGACTTTGAACTTGAATTAAGTCAAATTAGTTTGAAACAATGACGTTTGCTTAGTTTAGGCAAATTTGATTGATTTTGAAAGAATAGATCAAGTTTCTAGAAAGATTACAATTCCTCAGAATTAATCAATTAGAGAAAGGCATATGTTTACCATTTTGATTCAATTCCCTTTCAAAACTACCAAAATTCCAAGGCATTTTTCCCATATTTGATTTAGAAAAGTTTATTTACAATTGTGAACCAAAACCAGTTGAATTATTATTTTGCTTAGCATATCTTGAGGGGATATAGCCCAGTAGTTCCACCTAGTCTGTGTGGGATCGACCTTGAATAGCTACAATGCTATCGTGTGCTTACGGCCGTATCAAGTTTTTGATATCATTGCTGGGGACTAGCATCGAATATTAGGTTTTTCTTGATAGGTTTGACAAAGCATTTTATTTTTCTTTGGAAAAAAAACCTATAAAAAAATTTTAAAAGTTAACAAAAAAATTTGAAAAAAAACAATTGCAATTTTTCATTTCCCCCAATTCGAGCAAGAATTATTTCGGAGGTATTTTAAGCGAGTAAATGTTTTTCTTGCTCAATGTAGTTATTGTATTGGTAAATGGGAAAGTTTAAACATTGTTGATGAGGGTGTCAACAGTGAAACCCGCACTCTTTTAGGGTATTGGGATTTTCATGGCAGAAATGTTGATAATGCATGGTATTTGCTTAAGTGGATTGCTTGGAATTCATTTGAATTTGAGAAGGCTACTATTACTTCTAAATATTCATTTCCTTATCCTTGCGCATTCTATTCTAGATCTTATTATGCCCCTTTTGGTGTGATTTATATAATTCTTCTGACCATCCTACTAATTTGTGTCCTTATTATGCACGCTATACTCAACCTCATTTTGCATCACCCATAGACAATGCTAAGGTTGTCCTATCCTTACGTGATTCATCCTTCCCTTTAGCTCAGTGCACGAGGGTCAGGGAGTGAGATCCTTTTGGGTTTGATGCTAGGTTTGATGTTGTTGATAAATGCTTTGAGTAAAAGAACATTTTTGATGAGGCGCATGATCTAGTTGAGATGCCCTTAGATGGGTCATGTGATGTGTTTGTGTATGAGGAGTCTCCTAGCCTTGGTTTTGATGATAGTGTTGTCCATAATCCCCTTGATCATTCTCATGTTTCCCGTCTGTGTTCATTACCCTCTCATTCACCTGAGTATTACATTGGCATGCCCATTGGTAATCCTACGATTCGTGATGCTAATGTTGATTTGGGCCATAAGGATAACATATTTAGTATGCTTGGTGGGAATGTTGATGATTATCTATACATAGGTTACTTAAGAGGGTATGATCCCTCCACTTTCCCTTACTGTGTAAGCGTAGATGACTTGCCTAGGAGAATTACATGGACTACATTCTCTAATCATTCTTATGATTTTTCTATGACCATTGAAAAAGGATACTTATTGTCTTTGGTGTGATCTTGGTTATTTCCTCTTGCCTTTTATTTTCTGACTAGTGGTTGTAGGAGTTTGGTAAGCTCCTGTGTAGATGGCGTCTGATTTAATGAGTCGAGTCTTGAAGTTGAGATGGAGTGGCTGATGCTCCATTTGCCCCATTTACGAGGCCGGATAGCTTAGGTGCACTCTGCACCTGATCTAGTAAGATTATTTTCTTTTGTTCTTCTTCTCTAAGTTTCCTTACTTTAAATAATAATGCCTTACTTTAGCATGGGGGAAGGGTAGTTTGAGGTTTTCTGTTTTGGTTATTAGTTTGCATACATGTTAGATTATATAATTTTAGGTTTCTTTTTGTTCGCATTATAATGTTGCATTTTAAGTTTGCAATTTTGGGAGTGTATGTAGGGATGATGTGGATTGCCGCCACGGATGTTTTTGCTTAGGCAACATAGCTTTTATGTGTTTGAATATCTTTTGATCTGTAATCCCTTTTCGTGCGAAAATTATAAAGGTTTTTTAAATATTTCTTGTTTTGACCCTTCTCTTGATTGAGAACTTTGTTATCCCTTGGACTCATTAGCACTGATATTTCTATATGGAGTCATTTTATGAGCGTAGTGAGACTTTAGAATATATCCCGTGAGATTTTGAGCCTTATTTGGACTAATCATTATATTTAGTCTCATGTTTCTTCCATGTGTGTGACTCTTCCATGTTGCATCTCTAGAACTTGCTTTGACTCTTGTTCAAACCCACATTAGCATGTGCATATTGGATGATATTATAGAGGCATTTCTTTCTTTGGCCATTTTAGCCACATAGCTAAATAGCCTACCATTGTGTTACATGTTTTTCCCCTTTGCCAGCCCCTTTGAGCTTATACCTTTCTTTGTTATGATCCCTTCATATCAGCCCTTGACCAAACACATATTGCTAACCTTTAAGCCAAATCTATAGAGCATCACTTCATCTATGTAGTGGGTGGCTTTGGTGATAATTGAGTTTTAAGGTGGCTTTGGTATATTGGTTTATTGAGAGATTGATGATATGGAGCATTTAGTTATAGTTCCCTTTTATTTGGGTTGTGTATACATATGTATTCAGTTATAAGTTGACAGTTGATGTTCTGATGCGTTTTAATAATTAAAATTCTTGTTTCATTTCCAAAAAAAAAAACAAAAAAAGAGTCATGTTGCATTTATAAAAAAGAGAAAATCATGTAAAAAAAGGAGAAGAAGAAAAAAGATAAGAAAAAGATAACAAAAGAAAAGAAAGAAAAAATGACGCAGTGATTGGCATTGGATGTGTAAGTAGCTTGTGTTCCTTCTTTTTCAACTCATTTCCCACATAGTTCATTGGGGTATGTTCATTGTATTTTATGGTTTTGAGTGTTGGTGAACTTGTTGGTTAATTGGTATTTTGATTGGTTACTCCCTTAGTCACTTGGCTACTTTGCTCCACATTGCCCGAATTCAATTGTCCACTCCTTTCCCTTAACCCTTCTAGCCCACATTACAACCCATAAAAAGTCCTCTTGATTACCTAATGCACATTGCATTTTAGTGATGGAGATTTTGAGAGTCTTTGTAAGCCTATGGTAGATTGCATCTTTGGAATGAGTCTTGATTGGACCTATGCTATATTTCAAACACATGAGTGGGAGTGATTCACATTTTTCCAAAGTGAGGTTCTACCAGTCCATTAGATTCTAATAAAATCCAAGCGCTTGCATGACATGCTTTATGGTTCTTTAAGGGTGATCAAGTTTGATGTTGAGCTTGTGGTCATGCACTTCTTTGACAACCTTCTTTTCCTCATGATTTTGAAATGTTTTACGCACTACTTGGGGGTTGCCATTGATTGGCATTCTTGTTTATGATATGCTATGACTCGCCTGCTTTATGGAGGTTGTTATACTTTGAGGCCTAGATGCATTTCCCTTTGTCGGTTTTATATAGTGTTTACTTGAGGACAAGCAACAGTTTAAGTATGGGGTAGTTTAATAAGTACTTAAAGTGTGTATCATTTTAGGGTCATTTTTGCTGCATTATTAGTGAAATTATGTGCTTTATGTTATAGTTTATACACTTCCTCCCATTTTATGCTTTGGTATGATTCTTTTATGTGTTTTGCAAGTTTTTAGATCATTTTACTCCAAATTTGATCCTAAATGAGTGTATTTTGACTCCCCATGAACACCATTTAGTTGCTACGCCCGTGGATGGAAGAAAGAACAGAAGAATATCGAGTCAGCGCTGACCACGGTCTGTCCGTGGTATTGGCCATAGTCCATAGTGGATCTCTTGCCCACGAGGCTTTTTGTTTTCTCTCAAGCTCTTCGACTTCCTAGCGGTTGTTATTCCATTATTACACATGGCTTTTCGGCTTTCAGGAATTTTACTATAAAAAGGGTGGCTCTCATCCTCATTTCTGCACACCTCATCATCTTATCTCAGACTCCTTTCCTCTCTTCTAGTAGGTTACGATTAGTTTAGATTATAGAGAGTGTGAGATAGAGTTGAAGTGAAGACTTACAAGAATTTCATCCCGGGTTTGCATGATGATTCAAGCATTATTTTTGTCTGAGCAATTCTTCTCTCTTCTCTCTCTTCTCTCTTTTCCTCTTTAGATTTACCATTTTAGAGTAGTTAGTTGTTTAATCTTTGATTATGTGTGAGTGGTTTATTTTTGTCTAGGCATTTAGCAGTTTATGAAGGTATAGTTGAATCATGTTTTAATTTATAGAATTGTGCTTATTTTCATGATTGGTTTGATTTCGCTCTATCAAGTGTCATTCATGTTGTGAGTGGATTTTTGCCCAAAATTTACTTGCACCCTTGAAATAATCGAGTGAACATTCGAAAGACGATATTTGGTTGTTGGAATGTTTGAATAGACTTAGCATGACTTCGTCTCGAAAGAAAGATTTATATGTTAGGAGGGCTAGTAAGTAACCGAAGACTTTGACTTTGAATTAAGTCAAATTAAATTGAAAGAACGACGTTTGCTTAGTTTAGGCAAATTTGATTGATTTCGAAAGAATAGGTCAAGTTTAAAGAACAAATTAAAATTCCTCAGAATTAACCAATTAAAGAAAGGCACATGTTTACCATTTTGATTCAATTTCTTTTCATAACTATGAAAATTCCCAGGCGTTTTTCCCATATTTGATTTAGAAAATTTTATTTACAGTTTTAATCAAAATCACTTGAATTAGAATTTTGCTTAACATATCTTAAGAGGAAATAGCCCTGTAGTTTCACCTAGTCTATGTGGGATTGACCTTGAATAGTTACAACGCCACCGTGTGCTTGCGGCCATATCAAGTTTTTGACGCCGTTGCCAGGGAATAGCGTCGAATATTGGGCTTTTCTTGATAGGTTTGAACAAGCATTTTATTTTTCTTTGGGAAAAAAAACTATAAAAAAATTTTTAAAATTAACCCAAAAAAAGTGAAAAAAAACAATGGCAATTTTTCATTTTCCCAATTCAAGCATGAATTATTTTGGAGGTATTGTAAGCGATTAAATGTTTTTCTTACTCAATGTAGTTATTGTGTTAGTAAATGAAAAAGTTTGGACATTGATGATGAAGGTGTCAATATTGAAACCCGAACTCTTTTAGGGTATTGGGATTTTCATGATAGAAATGTTGATGATGCATGGTATTTGCCAATCCTTGCGTATTTATTTCCTAATCCTTGCGTATTCTACTCTAGATCTTATTATGCCCCTTTTTGGTGTGATTTGTGTAATTCTTCTGGCCATCCTACTAATTTATCTCCTTATTATGCACGCTATACTCAACCTCATTTTGTATCACCCATAGACAATACTAAAGTTGTCCTATCCTTATGTGATTCATCCTTCCCTTTAGCTCAGTGCATGAGGCTCAGGGAGGGAGATCTTTTGGGTTCGATACTGGGTTTGATGTTGTTGATAAATGTTTTGAGTCAAAAGACATCATGGATGAGGTGCGTGATCTACTTGAGATGCCCATAGAGGAGTCACATGATGTGCTTGTGCATGAAGAGTCTCCTAGCCTTGGTTTTAATGATGGTGTTATGCACAATCCCCTTGATCATTCTTATGTTTCCCGTATGTGTTCATTACCCTCTCATTCCCCTGAGTATTACATTGACATGCCCATTGGTAATCCTATGATTCGTGATGCTAATGTTGATTTGGGCTGTGAGGATAATATGTTTAGGATGCTTGGTGGGAACGTTGATGATTATTTGTCCTTAGGTTACTTAAGAGGGTATTATCCCTCCATTGACCTTTGCTGTGTAAGCCTAGAGGACTTGCCTAAGAAAATCACATGGACTACATTCTTTAATCATTTTTATGATTTTTCTATGACCATTGAAAAAGGATACTTATTGTCTTTGGTGTGATCTTGGTTATTTCCTCTTACCTTTTATTTTCTGAGTTTGGTAAGCTCCTGCGTACTTTGATGGCGTCTGATTTAATGAGTTAAGTCTTGAAGTTGAGATGAAGTGGCTGATGCTCCATTTGCCCCATTTACGAGGCCGAATAGCTTAGGTGCACTGTGCACCTGATCTACTGAGATTGTTTTCTTTTGTTCTTCTTCACTAAGTTTCCTTACTTTGAATAATAATGCCTTACTTTAGCATGGGGGAAGGGTAGTTTGATGTTTTCTGTTTTGGTTATTAGTTTGCATACATGTTAGATTATATAGTTTTAGGTTTCTTTTTGTTCGCATTATAGTGCTGCATTTTAAGTTTGCAATTCTGGGATTGCATGTAGGGATGATGTGGATTCCCGCCACTGATGTTTTTGCTTAGGCAACATAGCTTTCATGTGTTTGAATATCTTTTGATTTGTAATCCCTTTTTGTGCGAAAATTTATGAAGGTTTTTTAAATATTTCTTGTTTTGACCCTTGTCTTGATTGAGAACTTTGTTATACCTTGGAGTCATTAGCACTGATATGTCTACATGGAGTCATTTTATGAGCTTAATGAGACTTTGGAATATATCCCGTGAGATTTTGAGCCTTATTTGGACTAATCATTATATTTAGTCTCATGTTTCTTCCATGTGTGTGACTCTTCCATGTTGCATCTCTAGAACTTGCTTTGGCTCTTGTTCAAAACCACATTAGCATGTGCATATTGGATGATATTATAGAGGCATTTCTTTCTTTGGCCATTTTAGCCACATAGCTAAATAGCCTACCTTTGTGTTACATGTTTTTTCCCTTTGCCAGCCCCTTTGAGCTTATATCTTTCATTGTTATGATCCCTTCATATCAGCCCTTGGCCAAACACATATTGCTAACCTTTAAGCCAAATCTATAGAGCATCACTTCATCTATGTAGTGGGTGGCTTTGTTGATAATTGAGCTTTAAGGTGGCTTTGGTATATTGGTTTATTGGGAGATTGATGATATGAAGCATTTAGTTATAGTTCCCTTTTATTTGGGTTGTGTATACATATGTATTCAGTTATAAGTTGACAATTAATGATCCTATGCATTTTAATAATTGAAATTCTTGTTTCATTCCCCAAAATGAAAAAACAAAAAAAGAGTCATGTTGCATTTAAAAAAAAGAGAGAAAGTCATGTAAAAAAAGAAAAAGAAGAAAAAAGACAACAAAAAGATAACAAAAGAAAAGAAAGAAAAAATGACTTAGTGATTGGCATTAGATATGTAAGTAGCTTGTGTTCCTTATTTTCCAACTCATTTCCTACATGGTTCATTGGGGTATGTTCGCTGTATTTTGAGGTTTGGAGTGTTGGTGAACTTGTTGGTTAATTGGTATTTTGATTGGTTACTCCCTAGTCACTTGGCTACTTAGCTCCTCATTACCCAAATTTAACTGTCCACTCTTTTTCCTCAACCCTTCTATCCCACATTACACCCATAAAAAGTCCTCTTGATTGTCTTATGCACATTGCATTTTAGTGGTGGAGATTTTGATAGTCTTTGTAAGCCTATGGTAAATTGCATCTTTCGAATGAGTCTTGAGTGGACCTATGTTATATTTCAAACACATAAGTGGGAGTGATTCACATTTTTCCAAAGTGAGGTTCTACCGGTCCATTGGATTCTAATCAATTCTATGTGCTTGCATGACATGCTTTGTGACTCTTTAGGGGTGATCAAGTTTGATGTTGAGCTTTTGGTCATGCACTTCTTTGAAAACCTTCTCTTCCTCCTGATTTTGAAATGTTTTGCGCACTCTTTGGGGGTTGCCGTTGGTTAGCATTCTTGTTTATGATATACCATGACTTGCCTACTTTAAGGAGATTGTTATGTTTTGTGGCCTAGATAGATTTCCCTTTGCCAGTTTTATATAATGTTTGGTTGAGGACAAGCAACGACTTAAGCATGGGGGAGTTCGATAATTACATAAAACGTATATCATTTTAGGGCCATTTTTACTGCATTTTTAGGGAAAATTATGTACTTTATGTTATAATTTATACTCTTTTTTTTATTTTATGCTTTGGTGTGGTTCTTTTATGTGTTTTGCAGGTTTTGGGACCATTTTGCTCCATATTTGATGCTAAATGACTATATTTGGAATCCCCACGGACACCCTTTTAGTTGCTATGCCCATGGAAGGAAGAAAGAACAGAAGAATATTGAGTCAGAGCTGACAACGGTCTGTTCGTGGTGTTGGCCACGGTATGTGGTAGACCTCTTTCCCACGAGGTGTTTTGTTTTCTTGCAAGCTCTTCGAATTCCTAGCGGTTATTATTCCATTATTGCGTGTGGCTTTTTGGCTTCTAGGAATTTTACTATAAAGGGTGCCTCCCATCCTCATTTCCGCACACCCCATCATCTCATCTCATATTGCTTTCCTCTCATCAAGTGGATTAGGATTAATTTAGATTAGAGAGAGAGTGAGATAAAGTTGAAGGGAAGACTTGCAAGGATTCCATCCCAGGTTTGCATGACGATTCAAATATTATTTTTGGCTGAGCAATTCTGCTCTCTTCTCATCTCTTTTCCCCTTTAGATTTATCATTTGAGAGTAGTTAGTTGTTTGATCTTTGGTTATGTATCAGTAATTTATTTTTGTCTAGGGATTTAGTAGTTTATGAAAGTATAATTGGATCATGTTTTAATTTATAGAATTATGCTTATTTTCATGATTGATTTGATTTCATTCTATCAAGTGTTATTCGTGTTGTGAGTGGATTTTTGGCTAAAATTTACTTGCACACGTAAAACAATCAAGTGAACATTTGAAAGACGACATTTTGGTCTGGGACTACTTGAATAGACTTAACATAACTTCGTCTTGAAAGAGAGATTTATATGTTAGGAGGGCTAGTAAGTAATCGAAGACTTTGAACTTGAATTATGTCAAATTAGTTTGAAAGAACGACATTTGCTTAGTTTAGGCAAATTTGATTGATTTCAAAGATTAGATCAAGTTTCTAGAAAGGATTACAATTCCTCCGAATTCACAATTCGAGAAAGGCACATGTTTACCATTTTGATTCAATTCCCTTTCGTAACTACGAAAATTCCTAAGCATTTTCCCTATATTTGATTTAGAAAAGTTTATTTGCCACTGTTAATCAAAATCACTTGAATTAGAATTTTGCTTAGTATATCTTAAGGGTATGCAGCCCAATAGTTTCACCTAGTCTTTATGGGATCGACCTTGTATAGCTACAACGCCACTGAGCGCCTGTGCGTATCAAGTTTTTTGCGCCGTTGCTAGGGACTAGCGTCGAATATTGGTTTTTTCCTGATAGGTTTGACTAAGCATTTTATTTTTCTTTGGGGAAAAAACTTATAAAAAAAATTTAAAATTAATAAAAAAATTTAAAAAACAATGGCAATTTTTCATTTCCCCAATTCGGCATGAATTATTTTGGAGGTATTTTAGGCGATTAAATATTTTTCTTGCTCAATGTAGTTATTGTGCTGGTAAATGGGAAAGTTTGGACATTGTTCACGAGGGTGTCAATAGTGAAACCCAAACTATTTTAGGGTATTGGCATTTTCATGGTAGAAATGTTGATAATGCATGGTATTTGCTTAAGTGGATTGCTTGGGATTCATTTCAATTCGAGAAGGCTACTATTATTTCTAAATATTCATTTCCTTATCCTTGTGCATTCTATTCTGGATCTTATTATGCCTCTTTTTGGTGTGATTTGTGTAATTCTTCTAACCATGCTACTAATTTGTGCCCCTATTATGCATGCTATACTCAACCTTATTTTACATCACCTATAGACAATACTGAAGTTGTCTTATCCTTACATGGTTCATCATTCCTTTTTGCTCAGTGCATGAGGCTCGGGGCGGGTGATCCTTTTGGGTTTCATGCTAGGTTTGATGTTGTTAATTCATGTTTTGTGTCAGAAGACATTTTTGATAAGGGGCATGATCTAGTTGAGATCCCCTTAGAGGGGTCACGTGATGTGCTTATGCGTGAGGAGTCTCTTAGCCTTGGATTAATGATAGTGTTTTCCCCAATCCCCTGGATCATTCTCATGTTTCCCGTATGTGTTAATTACCCTCTCCTTCCCTTGAGTATTACATTGACACGCCCATTGGTAATCCTATTATTCGTGATGCTAATGTTGATTTGCACTATGAGGATAATATATTTAGTATGCTTGGTGGGAATGTTCATGATTATCTATCCTTAGGTTACTTACGAGGGTATGATCCCTCCATTAGCCCTTACTGTGTAAGCCTGGAGGACTTGCTTAGGAAAATCACACAGACTACATTCTTTAATCATTTTTATGATTTTTCTATGGCCATTGATAAGGTTAAAAGGATACTTATTGCCTTTGGTGTGATCTTGGTAAGCTTCTGCGTGCTTTGACGGTGTCTGATTTAATGAGTCGAGTCTTGAAGTTGAGATGGAGTGGTTGATGCTCCGTCCGCACCTAACCTGAGGAGATTGTTTTCTTTTGTTCCCCCGTCTCTAAGTTTCCTTAATTTGAATAATAATGCTTTACTTGAGTATGGGAGAAGGAGAGTTTGATATTCTCTATTTTGGTTATTAGTTTGCATACATGTTAGATCATATAGTTTTAGGTTTGTTTTTGTTTGCATTATAGTGTTGCATTTTAATCTAGGATTGTATGTAGGGATGATGTGGATGCCCTCCAATGATGTTTTTGCTTAGCCAAAATAGCTTTCAAGAGTTGGAATATCTTTTGATGTGTAATCCCTTTTAGTGCGAAATTTTACGAAGGTTCTGTAAATATTTCTTATTTTGACCCTTGTCTTGATTGAGAACTTTGTTAACCCTTGGAGTTATTAGCGCTAATGTTTACACATGGACTCATTTTATGAGCTTAATGAGACTTTGGTAGATATCCCGTGAGATTTTGAGCCTTATTTGGACTAATCTGTTTGGTCTCATGTTTCTTTCATATGTATGACTCTTCTATGTTGCATCTCTAGAACTTTCTTTGACTCTTGTTCAAAACCACATTAGCATGCGCATATTTGATGATATGATAAAGGCATTTCTTTTTTTGGCCATTTTAGCTACATGCCCAAATATCCTACCCTTATGTTACATGTTTTTTCCCTTTGCTAGCCCCTTTGAGCTTATATCATTCTTTATTGTGACCCTTCATATCAGCCCTTGGCCAAATACATATTCCTAACCTTTAAGCCAAATCTATAGAGAATCACTTCATCTATGTAGCGGGTGATTTTGGTGATAATTGAGTTTTAAGGTGGCTTTGTTATGTTGGTTTATTGAGGAATTGATGATATTGAGTATTTAGTTGTGGTTCCCACTTATTTGGGTTATGTATACTATGTATTCAGTTGTCAGTTGATAAATAGTGATCCTATGCCTTTCTATAATTAAAATTCTTATTTCGTCCCCCAAAAAAAAAGTTATGTTGGAAAAAAAAGTGAAAATCATGTCCAAAAAAGAAAAAGAAAAAAAAAGACAAGAAAAAGAGAACAAAAGGAAAAAAAGAAAAAATGACTCAGTGATTGGCATTGGATATGTAAGTAGCGTGTGTTCTTTCTTTTTCAACTCATTTCCTGCATAGTTCATTGGGGTATGTTCATTGCATTTTGAGGTTTGGAGTGTTGGTGAACTTGATGGTTAATTGGCATTTTGATTGGTTGCTTCCTAGTCACTTGGTTACTTAGCTCCATATTGCCCAAATTTAATTGTCCACTCCTTTCTCTTAACCCTTCTAGCCCAGGTTACAACCCATAAAAAGTCTGCTTGATTGTCTCATGCACATTACATTTTAGAGTCTTTGCAAGTCTATGGTAGATTGCATCTTTAGAATGAGTCTTAAGCAGACCTATGTTGTATTTCAAACACATGAGTGTGAGTTATTCACATTTTCCAAAGTGAGGTTTTACCAGTCCATTAGATTCTAATAAATTTCGTGTGCTTACATGACATGCTTTGTGGTTCTTTAAGGGTGGTCAATTTTGATGTTGAGCTTATGGTTATCCACTTCGTTGAAAACCTTCTTTTCCTCCTGATTTTAAAATGTTTTACGCGCTATTTGGGGGTTGCCATTGATTGGCATTCTTTTTTATGATCTGCTATGACTTGCCTACTTTAAGAAGGCTGTTGTGTTTTGAGGCCTAGATGCATTTCCCTTTGCCAGTTTCATATAGTGTTTGCTTAAGGATAACTAACGGTTTAAGCATGGGGGAGTTTGATAAGCACTTAAAATGTATATCATTTTAGGGTCATTTTTACTGCATTTTTAGGGAAAATTATATGCTTTATGTTATAATTTATAGTCCTAGCCTTGGTTTTGATGATAATGTGAATCCCCAATCCCCTTGATCATTCTCAAGCTTCCCCTATGTGTTCATTACCCTCTCCTTCCCCTAAGTATTACATTGATACGCCCATTGATAATCTTATGATTCATGATGCTAATGTTGATTTGGGCTATGAGGATAATATATTTAGTATGCTTGGTGAGAATATTGATGATTATCTGCCCTTAGGTTACTTAAGAGAGTATGATCCCTCCATTGACCCATACTATGTAAGCCTCGAGGACTTGCCTAGGAAAATTACATGGACTACATTCTTTAATCATTTTTATGATTTTTCTATGGCCATTGATAAGGTTAAGAGGATACTTATTGTCTTTGGTGTGATCTTGGTTATTTCCTCTTACCTTTTATTTTTTTACTTGTGGTCCTAGGAGTTTGATAAGCTCCTATGTGCTTTGACGGCATCTGATTTAATGAACCGAGTCTTGAAGTTGAGATGGAGTGGCTGATGCTCCATTTGCGCCATGTGCAAGGTCGGATAACTTAGGTGCACTCTGCACCTAACCTAGTGAAATTGTTTTCTTTTGTTCCCCTTCTCTAAGTTTCCTTACTTTGAATAATAATGCTTTACCTAATCATGGGGGAAGGGTAGTTTGATGTTTTCCATTTTGGTTATTAGTTTGCATACATGTTAGATCATATAGTTTTAGGATTCTTTTTGTTTGCATCATAGTGTTGCATTTTAAGTTTTTATTTCTAGGATTGCATGTAGGGATGATGTGGATTCCCTCCAATGATGTTTTTGTTTAGGTAAAGTAGCTTCATGAGTTCGAATATCTTTTGATGTGTAATCCCTTTTGTTGCGAAAGTTTGTGATGGTTTGTAATTATTTCTTGTTTTGACCCTTGTCTTGATTGGGAAGTTTCTTATCCCTTGGACTCATTAGCACTAATGTTTGTACATGGAGTCATTTTATGAGTTTAATGAGGCTTTGATAGATATCTCATGAGATTTTGAATCTTATTTGGACTAATCATTATATTTAGTCTCATGTTTCTTTCATGTGTGTGACTCTTCCATGTTACATCTCTAAAACTTGCTTTGACTCTTATTCAAAACCACATTAGCATGTGCATATTTGATGATAAGATTAAGGCATTTCTTTCTTTGGGCGTTTTAGCCACCTAGCGAAATAGCCTACCCTTGTGTTACATGTTTTTTCCCTTTGCTAGCCCCTTTGAGCTTATGTTTTTCTTTGTTGTGGTCCCTTCATATTAGCCCTTGGCCAAACACATAATCCTAACCTTTAAGCCAATCTATGGGGCATCACTTCATCTATGTAGTAGGTGGTTTTGGTGATGATTGAGTTTTAAGGTGTCTTTGGTATGTTGGTTTATTGCGGGATTGATGATATTGAGCATTTAGTTGTGGTTCCCTCTCTTTTGGGTTGTGTATACATATGTATTCGGTTGTGAGTTAATATTTAGTGATCCTATGCCCTTCAATCATTGAAATTCTTGTTTCATTCCCCAAAAAAAAAAAAAAACAAAAAGGAGTTATGTTAAAAAAGAAAAGAGAAAATTATGTAGAAAAAAAGAGAAGGAAAAAGAAAGACAAGAAAAAATAATGAAGGAAAAAAAAGAAAAAAATGACTCAGCGATTGGCATTGGATATCTAAGTAGCTTGTGTTTCTTCTTTTTCAACTCATTTCCTACGTGGTTCATTGGGCTATGTTCATTGTATTTTGAGGTTTGGACTGTTGGTCAACTTGTTAGTTAATTGATATTTTGATTGGTTGTTCCATAGTCACTTGGCTTCTTAGCTCCACGTTGCCCAAATTCAATTGTCCACTCCTTTCCCTTAACCCTTCTAGCCCACGTTACAGCCCATAAAAAGTCATCTTGATTGCCTTATACACATTGCATTTTAGTGGTGGAGAGTTTGATAGTCTTGGCAAGCCTATGGCAAATTGCATCTTTGGAATGACTCTTAAGTGGACCTATGTTATATTTCAAACACATGAGTGGGAGTGATATACATTTTCCCAAAGTAAGGTTCTACCAGTCCATTAGATTCTAATCAATCCCATGTGCTTGCATGACATGCTTTGTGGTTCTTTGGGGGTGATCAAGTTTGATGTTGAGCTTGCAGTTATGCACTTCTTTGAAAACCTTCTTTTCCTCCTGATTTTGAAATATTTTGCATTCTATCTAGAGCTTACTGTTGATTGGCATTCTTCATTATGATATGCTATGACTTGCCTATGTTAAGGAGGTTGTTATGTTTTGAGGCCTAGATGTATTTCCCTTTGCCGGTTTATATAGTGTTTGCTTGAGGACAACCAAAGGTTTGAGCATGAGGGAGTTTGATAAGTACTTAAAGTGTATATCATTTTAGGGTCATTTTTGCTATATTTTTAGGGAAAATTATGTGCTTTATGTTATAATTTGTACTCTTTTTCCCATTTTATGCTTTGGTATGGTTCTTCTTTGTGTCTTACAGGTTTTTGCATTATGTTACTCTAGATTTGATCCTAAACGAGTGTATTTGGACTCCCCATGGATAGCCTTTAGTTGCTATGGCCGTGGAAGGAAGAAAGAACAGAAGAATATCGAGTCAAAGCTGACCATGGTCTGTCCGTGGTGTTGGCCATGGTCCATGGTGGACCTCTTTCCCGCGAGTCATTTTGTTTTCTCATAAGCTCTTCAACTTCCTAGCGGTTATTATTCCATTATTACGCGTGACTTTTCTACTTTGAGGAATTTTACTATAAAAAGGGTGCATCATCTCATCTCATACTCCTTTCCTCTCTTCAAGTAGATTAAGATTAGTTTAGATTAGAGAGAGAGTGAGATAGTGTAATACCCCGACCCCTCTCGGTCGCAGGTCTTACCATTAATGGCCGCAAGGATCGATGACTAGCCCCACAAATCATCACAAGTCTTTCCGGCGTGCTTCGTCCTCGCTCACACGCTACCCAGGAAACTTCCCAGGAGGTCACCCATCCCAAGATTTCTCCTCAACAAGCACGCTTAACTTTGGAGTTCTTAAGAGTGGACTTCCCGAAAAGAAAGGAGCACCTTTAGTGATGTAAGTAGTCACTTCAATCCTTTTTTAAACCACACTCGGGATGTTATAGATAGAGTTGAAGTGAAGACTTGCAAGGATTTTATCTTGGGTTTGCACGACGGTTCAAGCGCAATTTTTGGCTGAGCAATTCTTCTCTCTTCTCTTCTCTTTTCCTCTTTAGATTTATCATTTTAGAGAGTTAGTTGTTTAATCTTTCATTATGTATGAGTAGTTTATTTTTGTTTAGAGATTTAGTAGTTTATAAAATTATAGTTGGATCATGTTTTAATTTATAGAATTGTGCTTATTTTCATAATTTGTTTGATTTCGTTCTATCAGGTGTTATTTATGTTGCGAGTGGATTTTTGGCAAAAATTTACTTGCACACTTGAAACAATCGAGTGAACATTCGAAAGATGACATTTGATTGTTGGACTGCTTGAGTAGACTTAGCATAACTTTGTCTCGAAAGAGAGATTTATATGTTAGGGGAGCTGGTAAGTAATCGAAGATTTTGAACTTGAATTAAGTCAAATTAGTTTGAAAGAACGAGGTTTGCTTAGTTTAGGCAAATTTGATTCATTTCAAAAGAATAGATCAAGTTTCTAGAAAAGATTATAATTCCTCCGAATTAACAATTCGAGAAAGGCACATATTTACCATTTTGATTCAATTCCCTTTCATAACTACGAAACTTCCTAGGCGTTTTTCCCATATTTGATTTAGAAAATTTTATTTGTAGTCGTTAATCAAAACCACTTGAATTAGAATTTTGCTTAGCATATCTTGAGGGGATATAACACAATAGTTTCACCTAGTTTTTATGGGATCGACCTTGTATAACTACAACGCCACTGTGCGCCTGTGGTCATATAAAGATTCCTATCTGTTTTGTCATTCATGTCCTGATACTCATAGGTTCAGAACTGAATTAACCAAACATAGAAAAGTTGGTCCTAGCCCAGATCACCGCGGTAAGAAAGTTGAGACCTTAGTTTGAAGCACCTCTAGTTAGGGTTTTATTGACCAACCACTAAAAAAAATGATGCAAAAGTATCAGCGATCAAGAAGAAAGTTACCCTAGGCAGTGGAGCTGTCAAGGTTTGACTCAGTGTAAACTCGAGGATAAATGCTTGAAGCCAAAACCATACTAGTGGGTGATTTATGTAGATGATCCTCCAAACAAGTGGCTCAGGGATGGATTACTCTGATGAAATATGAATACTCCATGAGATTTGCATTCCCAGCCATAAAAAATAAGGTAGATTATGAGGCAATTATAGAAGATTTAGAAATATACAAGACCGTTGGGGCAAAAAAAATATTAGTATTTTAGTTACTCATAATTGGTAGTTAGTCAAATCAGATGAGAGTTTGAAGCGAAAGGAAACCAGACGGAAAAATACCTAGCCATGATCAAAGAATCTATCAAAGAATTCCTAAAGTTTGCGATAACTCCTAGAGCAAGATCATACAACTAGAAAGAAAATGCATTGAGTAAATTGGCAAGTTCGGCGCAAACTAACTCTGCAAGATAAGTCCTTTAGGAAGTTATAATGCATAAAATTATAGACTCAAAAAAGGTCTCAATGAAAAATGTGGATAAGTTCGCAATGCAACGGTCATAGTCTATCTAGGGAGCAAGAAGCTTCGAGATTATCCAAAAGAAACTAGGAGGCTCAGAAGAAGGGTACATAACATTGTCTATTTCAAGGGGAACTATTTAAAACAAGATATGCAAAACCCTTATTGAAGTGCATAACCAAGGAAAAACTAGAACACATCCTTAAAAATATCTGTGTGGGAGATTGTGGATCACATGTTAAGCCCTGGATTTATTAGTGCTATATGTGAACAAAGATGTTGTAGTGAGGATTGAGCTATATTACGCCAGAATCACTAGGATATATGATAGAAGGGTGAACCATCAACCTTTAAACCTGGTGATCTAGTCCTGAGAAGCATCGAAGCATTTAGAAAGCACCTAGGAAAGTTAGGACCAAATTAAAAGGACCATATAGTGCCAAAGAGGAAGCATTCCCAGGTACCTACAAACTTCTCAAACCAGGGCCAAAGAGATTCCAAATACTTGGCATGTGTACAATCTTATATGCTACTATGCACATATTTCTGGTACAAGAAATCCCTATTTCATGAAAGCAATAGTTAAGTGTTGCAACCAGTATGAAACTTTACAATTTCTAAGATTAGTAAAGCAGCTTTTGCATTCTTTGATGGTTGACTTTGGATTATAAACCATCTAATATGTGTGTGAATAAGATACATGCATGTATAAGTAGGAAAAACTCATACGACAAGTCACTAGATTCAGTTACGGCTTAATTCAGACTTATCAGGAGAAAAATTCCTAATATTGAGTCAAGAAATTCTGCTAGGAGATTATAATAGAAGTCCCATAGAGATGATATTAAGGCTTCAAAGGAATCAACATTCTACTAAAGAAGACACACAAGACTTAAATTCACAAAATCTTGTTTAATAGATACAATTCATAATACAAATGACTAATAGTGAGGCTATTTTATTAGCCCTTCTCCATTGTATAAGATAGGAAAGATATTCAAGCTTTATTTAAAAGCTCATGAGCTTGCCTAACTGAAAAAACTCATTTCAAAGAGTGAGAGAAGTTAGAAAGCTTAGACAATGCATAAAGAAAACCAGGCATAAGTGTTTTATAAAATCAAAGAAACCTTACAAATCTTTTGTAAAAAGTTATGACATGCCAAGATCCTTACATTATCTACACAAAGAGTAACACCCTAAAAAGCTACCATTATAACTCAAGATTGGGGCAAAAAGGAGAAAGCCATAAATAGCAAAAGGAGACCAACGTAAGAGACACACATTGAAGAAAAATTAAGGGTTTCCTTATTAATTGACCAAACTCTGCTATATGTACAAAATTTGTTGAGATCTATAATACAAAGAGAGAAAATATTAAAGTACGTGATGACGAGAAGATAAAAAAAGAAGAGAAGAAAAGAGCATTTGATATTCATACTGCCTTGAGGTCGTGCGAGAAGCCTGAGATAGTAGGGTATGTCTATGCCATAAGTTGCATTGCCATAAAGGAAGATCTTCTTGTTCTGCTATTGATTCTAGTTGAAGCAGCCTTAACTCTCTTTCTCTCTCTTCTCACTCGCTATGGAGCTGGGATGAGATTCTTTCTACCATTTTCTTCTCTTATTCTTATTTTCTCCTCCTCTCCTCTACCTCCAACTGGAGCCTCTTGATTCTTTGCTCATCCTTTTCTAGATCTGCTATTAGGAAGCGGATAATTCCCCTAAGGCTAGAGGTGCAGCTGGAGAAAGAGTACATGTCTTCATCTAGTAGAAAGCCCAGAATGAGGCTCATGTTAGAAAGAAGGTAGGAATTGCCATCCTTATTCTCTTCACCAATTGCAGCTCTACTAGTTCCCTATCCAAATGGCTTGTGAAGATGAAAATTCTCATCCTTCGCCAACTACTAGAATATCCTCCAATAGGCACAATAGAGGTTCTTGCCTCAATTAGGACAAGAACTACTCCTGGAGAGATAGATGTAGGGGGAAATGCAAAGGTAAGTGGATAATGGTAAGCAGGAAGGGAAAGATATCTAGGAGGAGGGGGTTGAACATCAATCAAAGCCCTAAAGATCCTTGGGGGGTGCCTAGTACATATAAGGGCAATCTATCCTAGTAGGACCCTCAATCCTTTCTTTAGCAGCAATTCTAAGACATCGACCATGATGTCCAATAGTGCAATCATAAACTTTCCCTTCAAAAATGGGAAGCGCTAGTAGAAAGATACCAAAGCCTACATTACTAAGGGAAACTAGCCGCTTAATAGGATTAGTCTTGCCCCATGTTTGTTCTTCCCTCATCTTCACTACAAATATCCTCCATGTTATCCTAAACAACAAAATTGGTTCACATTCTTCCATGAGGGTTTGGACTGATGGGAGGTGCGCCCTAGTGGGTCCAAGTAAACCTCCAGTCTTTGTTATTGTGAGCCATTTATGTACAGAAATGGCATGAGGATAAGAAAGAGGTTGAAAAAGGGTTGAAAAGCGTTATGAAGTTTGAAAAGTGAAATTAAAAAACACTTATTTAAGAAGCTTAGAAACAACTAAGAGATTTCTAGAAGAAATTGAACCTGAAAAATCTAAATCTATACTTCAAATTAGGGAAAGAAGCATCATAAGATTGGAGGAAAGGACCCCAAGAGACACCATATCTAATAAAAAAACTCCAAAAACTAAACCAACAATCATTACGAGCGTGGCGAATCATTAAAAAGGCATAGAGACACTCAATTAAGGCATGTTTAAGCCACCATTGAGTAAACATCGAAGTAATTTCTTGAGGAATGGAAAACAAAATTAGCTAAAAATTTAAAATTCCAAAGTAAGAGATTTGAAATCCGTTAGAGGAAAATTTTTTAAAAACTTAGATTAAAAAATCCGTTGAAAAAAAACCCTAACTAAGTCTCTTTAGAAAAAAAGACCAGATCAAAAGAAGAAGCACAAAATTAAGCTTGGGAAAGCTCTTAAGATATAGATAACTCACATTTCAAAGTGAATAATTGTTAAAGAGATAAAAAGACTAGGCTTAGTCACACTTATTGGACTAAAATCCAAAATCTCTCAAGGGACAAATGATTCGAGTGAGGGTCAATCTAAGAGAGAGCAGACCACATCAAGCTACTAGGATTGACGAATCTGGGCCCAAACATAAGCTTACTAAATCCTAAATCCACAAAGCCTCAAAAATAATTCCAATTTTCTAAAACTACAAGAGGTAGTAAAGATCTTTGAGTCTAAATAAAACTAGGAAATAATTTACGTTTAAAAAGATGTAGATTCTTAGCAAAATTCCTCTAACAGAACTGTTCTAAAATCCTATACACAAGTGATGGCCGACATCGAAGGTAGGTTAACAAGACTTTCGCAAGCTATATGATACTTACTACCTCTCCTATAAATTTTCCCTAGTTTAAGTGTTGGAGGCTTTTAAATAGGAGAAATCTCCGTCTTTTAGAGTTGTTTTGTAGGTAACCCTTGGATGGTGGCACAATTTCCTGAAGGTTCTCAAAAGAATTATAGAAGTTGGAAACTGTGCTTAAATAGATGTAACTAGTTCTATCTTTGGATTTCACTCAATTAGGTTATCATTGAGTGGTGGATGAAGGAATGAATTTTGATAAACATATTCACTTTTTGGCCAATTTAATATTGAGTAGCTATAATCCGTAGCTATCTTGAATGTCCACTTCTCAAACTTTAAAAGTACTTTTCTTATGATTTTATCTTTCTTATTCATTATTAGAATAAGGCCTACTAGTTCTTATGATAAAGTTTTAAAAGTAAAACATCTTATAATAGCTTCTAATTATCTATAGTAATCATGAAATTTTTAAATATACCTCTAATAGAAGAAGAAATGGTCTCATTAGGGGAAAAAAGGAAAAAAAAACTAAAAGACTTTTAGTAAACAAAAGACCCAATTTATTAAAAGAAAAAACGGATAATGAATTGACTTATTCCATATTAAATCATAAATAAATTGACGGTTTAATATTAGTAAGAATAGTCTATGGTAATTTCTTTCACTCATTAACAACAAGTTCATGATCGTTTGGGAAGATGAGGGCTGTAAAAAGGTTACATATCTACTAGTAATTGTTTACTATGGCTTAGCTAAGTTTAGATATTTATATTTATTTAATTACGTAAGCTACATGGTGTCATTATGGAAAATGGTGTTTTCTTCCCTTTGGGTTTTTACACTTATAAACTTACCCACTTTGATCTCTTTGGACCTTAACTAATAATGGGGGGAAAAATGCTTAAGATTCAATGAACCAATTTCAAAAATACAAAAATGTTTTCCTGCCTATCTATGCTACCTCTAGTATTGAACATAATAATTTCATCTAGGTAACATATAATGTAATCATTATTCCATGCCAGTCTTGGCTGAAATGCAGGTGCCCTTCGAGCATTTACAAAAAAGCGAGACAATAATTTGTTCCAGTGTGTGGGTCTTGCACGCCTAACTTGGTAAATAAAAGGTTCGGTTTAAGTTTTGGGAATAGTCATATTTATGTTTAATAGGATTTGGTTTAGCTTTTGGATTGAGTTGGATATTTGAGTTCTAGTTGACTTAAGATAGAGCGATTGATATTAACTACAACAAACTCATGTTGTAAAATAAAAATATAATAATAATAATAATAATAATAATAATAATAATAATAATTGAAGAAAAAATTTGGATCAAGTTGGACAATTTCAAGATTTTAGATCCAATATGAATCCAAATGATGGTCGGTTAAAACAACTCACATTTAAAACTAAAGTATTCGATTTCAAAAATCTAAAAACTTGGTTTCAGAGCACCTTTAGAAACTGAATTGAAACCAGTCAGCACGTTTCCGAAGTAGCAGTCTCTAAATGATTTTGAAACTAAACTTTTGTCGATTTTAATTGTTAAAACTGATATCTGATTCAGTTTTAGAATCTTGAAACCATATTCTGATTCCAAAGGTTACTTGGTTTTAGAATTTGAAACCAAAATTGAAATCAATTTCAAAATCTTGAAACTAAAAACTGAAGTCTATTCCAAAATCTTGAAACTAAATTTTGCCATTAAGTTTCAAATTTTTGAAACTGAATTTTGACATTCAATTTCAGAATCTTCAGGATCAATTACGTGATGTGTTGTGGACTATAATCAATACTCTAAGTTTGGTTTCAACACATTTCATTTGGTCCTAGCCAATGATGCATACAACAGCTAACATAACCTTAACCTCTGGTTGCATTTCATACTACAATGGCTGCACCATATATGCTCAAACATTTACAACTGAAGTATACATGACGATAATATAGCTTCCACAACGAAGTTGTTGTCCAAAACATAGAGCTGCTACATACTGATTTTTACAACCCCTAAAAGCTTTTACCAACAACTCAGTATGTTTGATCTGCAATTGTGACATGAGCTTCATTTGGGCTTGCATGGCTAATAGCATTTGTTTTTGCTCCTCCATCATCTTTTGTTGCCTTTCAAGTTAGCGGCATTGCTCCTCTATCCTTTTTTGCTACTCCTCCATCATTCGTTGTTGGTTCTCCACAGACTAATGTTGCTCTTATTGTTAATTTTTGTGGAGTTCATCTTGGTCTTTGTCAAATCTAGCTCACTTCGGAGCTATGAGACAATAGAATGGGTGTATGAAAGTTTGTCAAAAGAGGTCCCAGTAGTAGGTCTCTTATAGAAATGTTCTGCAACATTGTCTAATCCATAACCGATGTCCTTTTCACTCTAATCCCTAGCTGCCTCTAGAAAGGGGCCATTGTCTTCGCGGACATCAGCACTTGTTTTGCAACTTTAAGTGATTCATACTTGTACTAATTACATATGCAGGAAAGTCTATTTATCAAAAGTAGAGAAATGCAGCAACCCTAAGCCTCTCGTTAAATTTTCTATCTTATTTTACCATTTCATAATGCCTGACCCCTAGAATACTTTTTTCTCTCCCCAAAATTTCTGATTAGTAGATGTTAATTTCTTTGAAGAGGCAACTAACTAGCACTGTCTTTTATGCGCCAAATGTTCAAGAGTGAAGAATCTCAGCTAATCCCAAATTCACCAGTCACTAACCACTTGAAAATTATGAACATGTTCCTTATTCATTTGCAAGCATGCAAAACCATTTCTTTTCATCAACGCAAAACTTTACGATGGGGATGTTCACAATTTATAAATCTTAAACATATTATTTTGCTTTTGTTTCTCTTTGTGTGTTCATTATTTCTTATTCAGAATAGATTCTCTGCTCAAACTACCACCACCCAACAACTAAAGAACCAAGAAGAGCAACCAGTCGTCAACCAAACCAACAAGTACGGCATTAATTTCATGATATCATTGGTTCATCAAGTTGCTTTAAGATAAGAACCTGAACAGAGTTTGGCCGCTCAATAGTAGCAATCGTAAATTTTCAAAATAGGACATTTTCATGGAATGAACTCAGATTCTCATGTTTGGGTCTGCTAATTATGGTTTTTTGGGATATTCGGACACCCCCTATAGTGTACAGGGATCTGCCCCTATTGTTTAACTGCATAACTAGGGGACCACAATCCATAGTGCATAAGAATCAAATGCCACAACTTGCTACCCTACTTTATAAGCACAATAATAAGCTCCACATAAACAATGCACATAAATTCCAGCTCAGAAACAGCATTGACAATTCCTATTAGCATATGGAGTTACGCAATGATAAGAGAACAAAGTTACAATTACTAATAGTACAACAACATGCCAGTTTCGAAGACATTAAAAGATTGTTTGGTCAACCCTAATCACTAATGCATTGAACACCTAGAGTCATATGTAATCTATTCGAAAGAAAGTTGTTCTAAAGTTAAGTGTCATTTCATAATAAGAAGATTCAATGTTCAAGTGTTCAACTACTTGATATAGGCTGAGCGCTATTGTAACTTGATTTGGTTGAGAAGATCCCAAGAACACAAGAGGCTTAAATGTATGTAGCTAGCAGCATTATCAAAAAGAAGATGAAGAGGAATGTATAGGACCTATGAGCTTAAAGTGCCACCATGAGAAACATATACACTATCTTTTTGAATAATTATGTATAGTATATTCATCAAGATTTTATTGCTTTGGGCAGTAGATTACACTAGATTATGGTATGTCAATCTCCTAGCGTAAGAATTCAAATCATAGTAGCACTTAGCATTTCTAGTAACTATACTTTTCTGCAGGTCTATAAGCATTGTGGATCATTGATTACTCTAACTAAATTTTATCCAATTTTAAAATAGAACATGTTTCTAATGAATTCTGACTAATAAGCAAGACCATTCAAAACATAACAAACAGCTCAAAGAAACAATAGGAAAAGGAAAAGCGGGGTTTATAGTGGCCATGAACATAATAACAGAGGTTATCCATAGTTTGTTTCAAAGTTCTTAACTTAATTATTGACTAGAGTAAATTACACACAAATAGTGATAGGACATGAATCTCAGTGTTCTGTGGCAGGGGTGCAGGGGATCATAACTGAACTAAGGATGACTTACTTTATGTGGAGGCGGGAGAATGACTATAAAGGTATAGCCAAAATGATTTAGCCAACTTAACTATCGAATTTACAAGGATGTATACACTTTAAACGTGCATTACTTGAATATTGAAGGCATCATCAGTACCACCGGTGACCGCCTGCCACAAAGGGCTAAATGCCACCAACGTTGAATTCCAAGAGTACACAACCACAAGAGGGGGGTGAATTGTGGTGTCTGATTTTCGCGTTGTAAATAACAAACACCCTCACAGAGGTTATTCTCAGATGACAAACACCCTAGTGACTTGTTTGCAGGGGGTGTTCTCAAATATTGCAAATGCGAAAATCACCAAGATAAATGCGGAAAATAAAGCACACACACAATTTTTACGTGGAAAACACCTCTAGCCCAATTGAGGTGTGAAAAATCACGACCTACCTCGTGTAGGATTTAACCACTTTCACTAACGGGCTTCACACGTTACAAATGTAACACACCTTGTTACAACTTGCAACCACGTAACCTTCTTCTCTAAGAAGGGTTACACCACGTCCAAATCTCACCAGATTGGACACGTCCAAAGTCCACACGACTGAGGACCACTCACTCACTTTTCTGATCCAAGATCAGGGTTACAAAACACCTTACGGGGGTGCTTCTGATTTAAGCAGATGTAAGGTACAATGAGGTCCTAGTATGCCAATATCTTGAAAGCTCAGTTTAAACACAACTTATCTCGGTTTTTCTTTTCTCAAGCGTAACTCGAAAAATTCTTCTCACTAGAAAAACCACTTTTGAAATTTTCCCTTTTTGCGTATGTTGTGTGTGTTTCTCGTCTTTTTTCCTCTATCTTCCTCTCTGCAAATGGGAGTGAAATGCTGAGATTTTAAACACAAAATCCAACAGTCAAAAATAAGGAGAGGTGAAAGAATCAGCTAAGTAGGAAAAACGATTTTCAAGCAAGATATACTCCCCAACGGCTAGTGATAAATTTTTCCCAAAATATAAGGGATTTGTTATCTTAAGAGATAACCCTTATCTTCCCATAGCCGTGAAGAAGATTCAAATGACAACCAGAAATCTTCAACTTTTGAAATTTTATCATATCCGAAAATATAGACAAAGAGAATCTTTTAGTTTTGGCAATTCTCCCAAAACCTATTTTCGCAAATCTCCCATAATATTTTCAAAAAATATCCTTTTCAGAAAAATAGCAATCTTGGAATTTAAAGAAAGTATTCTGGAGATCTTGGCCAACCGAAATGAATTTTCAAAGATAACCGGGTATGGCCACTTCAGTTCAGAAACACCCTAGGCACCCTGTTTGCAGGGTTGTTCGCAACTGGTGTTCTGAAGCACTTAGCGCAAATACCGATTCAAGAGATGTTTAAAATGACGTTTTCAATATTGGCATATTAACAAGAGTCTAAATAAATAAAACCTATAACCATATAAGAGATCCTAAAAGTCTTCTGTCAAATGGCTTGTGTTTGAGCAAACTCTGCTTGCACTTTTTAAGTAAGATGCGAGGAAGGGAATGCTGTAACGTCAGTAGATCAAACTATACTAATCCCGTCTTAGCTAATGGTGAAATTCATTATTTATGAACATGTAGATCCCATGGGTTCCTGCTTATATAGTTACATTGTTTGCTGCAGAGTGTGTTTCTTATTTGATGTGGTCAAAACTACTAACTTATGTATTGTTAGGAAAAATTGAGCAACTTTAGTTGCGGAAGCGATAGGATAAAACAGATGTTCAGAAATTCAAAGAGCGATAACAAGAACAAAGCAATAACACACAAGATTTACGTGGAAACCCAATGCGGAAAATAACCATGGACGGCGACAAGCACAATTAATCCACTGTATGAGCAGGGAGAGTACAAAGCGATCGCAATCACAACAAGTGATTCCATCCAATAGTAGGATTATAATCTCTCTTGTAATCTCTCTCAAAACTCTCTCTACCTCTCAATGTGTTTTGTGTTTACTTGGTTATGGAACGACTTTAGATCCTAGGCAAGGTTTATTTATATAGAGTCTAGAAGTCCAGGGTTTAACCCCTAGAGGAGAACCTAGCCGCCAAGAAGACTGTATGCCAGGACACAAACCCTAGCCGCCAAGAAGCCCGCGTCTGAACTGGGAACGTCGTACGATCGTGCTGGGTGGCACGGTCACCCCGTGCCAACTCACTGCCTGCCTTTCGTCGTCACTTCTTTGGCCTGACATGACCGTGTCAACTGACACGGTCCCACTGTGCCATTTCTTTAATTTTGGACCACGAAACCCAACAATCTCCACTTTGAACCGAAATCTCCAATCACCAAATCTCTAACACCGTCACTGCACCCTGAATTGTGATGCCCCCCCAAGGGGCAATGCTGCGAAGGGCGTTTAAGTAATCCGAATGCCGATTAAGTTCAAGTGATACTTGAACTTAGTTCTGAGAGACGAGTTATATGAACATTTCTTCATATAATCTGTCGTAGTAGATGCCGGCAAGACACAGAGGCTTCCTTGCCTCAAACCCTTCAGTGGAATCCGACTGTCCTTCGAAACCTTCAGAACTCCATTTTCAACTAAATATTTGCACCCCTTGGATTCAAGGGTGCGTAAAGAGATGCGGTTACGCTTCAAGTCAGGAACGTGACCAACATTTGATGAAGTCCTGACAATATCATCATGGGTCTTGATTTTAATAGTACTGATTCCAGTTACATTATATTAGGCATTATTACCCATGTGAACAACAGTTGAGTCAACTGGATCATCTATTGAAAACCAATTCTTATGAGGACTCATATGATAGGTACACCCAAAATTAAGAATCCAATCAGAATCGCTCCCCCTTTCAGTAGAGGTAGCAAACAAAATGTCACCATCAGAATCAGATTCAGCAAACGAAGTTTCAGCAAGCTCATGAGAATTATCTTCTCCTTTCTCCCTCTTGTTTTACAGTTGCTAATAGTCAGCAACAATATGACCCAATTTACCACAATAATTGCAAGTCTTACTAGCGTGAGGATTTCTAGGCTTAGAACAGTTCTTACTCCTATTACCATTCTCCTTTTTCAGTTGTCTTACCCCTTACTATTAATTCTTCAGCAGAATCAGCATGAATGTCAAGACCAAACTTCTTCTTAGACAACAGGTTTGGCTTAACATCTTCAAATAATGTAGTATCAGAATTACTATATAGCATAATCTCCTTAAAGTGCTTATAGGGGGTAAAGACACAACAAGCAAAATAGCTTTATCCTCATTCTCAATCTTTACATCCAGACTCTCCAAATCAACAAGAACAGAGCTGAACTCATTCAAGTGTTTTTGAACAGGGGTACCTTCAGTCATACAAAAGGTGTATAACCTTTCCTTCAAACAGATCTTGTTGGCCAAATGCTTCATCATCAGTTAAGGGCAGCCATTGCAATGGAAGAACAAACCTAGACCCATAAAAATGATGCTTCATCTTCAAAGTTCAGACTCGCCCATAATTTCAACAAAACCCAGTTCATGAAATGCCCCAGAAATTTAAATCTTCAGAGATAAGACATGGACCCTTTTCAACAAGCATTTCAATTTTCAGCGTCAATCTGGCACCATAAAGAAAATGATGTTATTAAGATTACGAATAAAAGGCTTAGAAGGAAGAAAAGTAGAGATAGCAAAGAATTGAGAGCAAATAAAACTTGAAAAAAAGGTAACAAAATCTTTCAAAATATAGAGCAATATTATAAAATGCAAATTGATAAATACACTACTTTAAGATACTTTTTGTCTTAACTTAAAATTATATTGTCACACATTAAAGTGCAAAAAAAATTGTGCAATTAGATATTGAAAAAGTGCCTTACTTATAAATTATATAATTTTTTATATACCCTAGAAACAAAAAGACGACAATAACAACAAAAAATCCATAACGACATTTTATAACGTCTGAAAAGATTCCAATACAAGTAACTTTACTACTACAAACATTTTATTCCATGGAAAGGTCGATTTCAAGATAGCCATGACCAGACAAATATTATGGCAGGCAGAGGGAGTAAAAAGGGGGAAATTTGATGATATTTTTGTGTATGATTCTCAACTATTGTCTTATCTAGCGCGGATGTACACTCGATTGATGGTATTCTCATCCTGGGGGAGCTAACTTCCTAGCTGTTCGTAAGGGGGTAGGTTTGGTGCAAGAGTTGTGGATGGGTGGAGGCCCCTCTTGGTTGCAATTTTTTTGGTTCTATATCCATGATGTTGTGGCTGCTTTTGAGGAGGCTTATCCATTTTGGTCTCCTAACACATTATCTGTGGCTGTTAATTTAAGCCATTGAATCTGTCCAAAAGTATGTTTCCAATATGAACTGGCTCTCTGGTTTGGTTTTGGTAAACTAGTGTCAGAGTTCCTCAGCATTTGATCGTCATGCAAGGACTGAAGTAACATAGATTTTGATTCTTGAGTTTGAAATTTGGCTTCTATGTGATTGTCAGCATCAATTTTTGGTCACATAAGTATTGCCAATTACATTAAGCCTAAATCTGAATGGTCAACAGTGTATGGGTTTGCTCACGTTGTCAACTATGCTGCCTTCTACGAGCTGTGTAAACAAGGACAAAAGCCTCCAAAGCACCCCTAAATGTTCACGGATTTGTAGATAGTAACACTCTTCGTTGCCTTTCATCTGTTGCACAAGCAGGGGCACAATCCTTGTGTTCACGCTTTTGGAGCTCATTAGTTTGATACGGAAGATACTGAATAGAGGAAAGCCAAAAGTTCTTTCTTTAACTGGTGGTATTTTGGGTTATGTGTAGACCTTGTAACTTGGAATTACTGTCCTTAAAAATGGTTATCATTGCTGCCTAATTCTTATTCTAATGCTATGTTGAATAAAGCTCAAACACAAACCATGAAAAAAAAAAGGGAATAAATCCCAAAATAGAATGAAACAGCTAAACCACATTCAACTGAAAAATATCTTCAGAGTCATCTACAAAGAAACATGGGAGGATGAACATGATGTTTACAAGCCCCCCCCCCCCCCCCCCACAAAAAAAAAAAAAAAACAGTTTGCTCACTCAGATTTCACACAAGGAAAAAAGGACGACAAAGAAAGTGGATGAGGTACCTGCAAAACGTTTCAAATTTCTTCACATACAGAACGAGAAATAGCACCAAATTGCTTAATTTGAGCGTCAAGAGCCAGCAATGCTGGATGGGTAAGAAAGACTAGACAAGAAAACCATAAGAACTGCAGAAGGAAACAAGATCTAAGGTAAAACAACATCAAAAACTCTTTTCAGACAATCAAATTCCATAATATCCACACGCAACAATTTTATTATTAAAGAAATCGATTTAATCCATGAACAAACCAAAACAGAAAGTAAATAGAAAGCAAAATTACCTCAAATACTATCTCTTCTCTAGTATTTAACCTTGAAAATCCATGAAACTCCAAGTCAATTACAACCACTCAAAAGAATGATTCAATCACTTCATGGTCAGACTTAATCACTGCACGTAAGTAGACGCTCAAAGCATTTGGATTATGTCGAAGTTGGTCATTTTCCTAATCTTGAAATAATATCCACAAGTTATAGACTTTGCCATAAAATTGCAAGTGGCCTATATACATAATGAGAGAGCTCAACTGCCTATACAACTTCATCATCTCAAATATTCAATAATTACGATTAGCATTACACAAGGCAATAAACACAATCTCACTTAAACTTTTTTGACTCTCTGCAAATTGCATAAGCAGTTCCATCCTTACAAGCAATAAACACATCGTAATGCACATGAACATTAGCAAACCAAGGGAACTATAATTACCACAATTGGGAGATAATATATATGATAAACATCACCAAAAATGACGGGCAAATATTTACAAAACGACCCTGGTAACATTAGATTTCAGAACCCAGGCATGAGCTAATCAAGATTGCAAGACAACAGTGGCTCTTGTAATAAGAACTAGTATTTCGAAACAAATCAGACAAAATTTTCTCCAATTATGTTTCTACTTCAACACACACGTTCAACCATCGGCCATGTAATTGCTCGCAAACAATGATGAAAAATGAAAACAAGAGCAATTCGAAGAGGAGAGAAGATTGATTTATTGCAATTTGAAGAGTGAACCCTGAAGGAAACCTCAGACAAGGAAAAAGGGATGAAAGAGGCTGAGAATTTGTCGATGGTCATCCCTCAAATTCGAACCCCTGCCACAGTCCACGGTGAAGATGCAGTTTAGGGTTCCATGGGAATAAGAATGGAGTGACAGAGCTTTTAGCGGGATTGAGGTAAGACTAAGAATTGAGGAAGTAGGTGCAGGGTGCCCAAACTAGGGTTACGTTTTCATTGCAATTCTAAAAAGTTTTTTAAAATTTTAATTTTGAGGTAGAAACTCTATTTAGAAACCACTAGAATTTTCGTAGCAATTCCGAAACCGAATAGCTTATGGGTTTCGAGTTTTAAAACTGAAACAATATTTTGGTTTCAAAATTAGAAATCGAGCTATATTTGGTATCAAATTGAGAAATCGAATCACTTGGTTTCTCAATTCTGTGTCTAAACACATATTTTGATATCCATTTTTACATGGTTTCTAAAATCGGTTTGTGTAAATGCCTTTTTTTGTAATGGTTGTATTTTGGATTTTGATTACAAAATGCTCAATCAGAGTCCTAAAGCTTCGGATTTGGATCAATCAAACAGGCTAAAAGGACAAATTTATATTCTCTCCTCGCACGAACCTTATAAGTATCATTATTTTTTTTGAAAGTAAGAAGTGCCTAGTCTATACCAAACTTTAAACTCTAATGTTTCAATTCTTGTCAAGAGCTATCTTACAGAATTAGGGATTTATTGACCTTTGGATCATATTTTATCAATAATAGGCATAGAATAGACAAGAAAAAAGCTGTTTAGATATCTAATTGTGAATAATTTACATTTTGGTCCAACCAGTTTTGGTGTATTCATTTTCAAGATCAGGTTTTTGAAAAATGAACAAGTGGGACCTATGACCTTTGCAACGATGAACAGTTTGGGTCAAAATGAAATATTCCGGTTTGCATGCTGATGTGGACTTGTAAACTACCAATACTACCCTTGCTTATTAATTTCCCTCCACCCAACATTTGCTAACCGTTGAAGTGTTCAACGGTAAAAAGGAGGGACCCTTTTTCTATTTAAATGTCCTCCCTTCAACTCCCTCTCTGCCTTCTCTCTTCACTCCCTCTCTGCCTTCTCTCTTCACCTGCCATAGTCATACTTTCATTACAGGCTGGGCTTGCACTGCCATTGGAGAGCACATGAGCAGCAGATAATTGAATAATGAATTTTTTTTTCCAATTATGTTTTATGAGTGGCAGGTATGCCTCATGCACGAAATAATTAGAAATTTTTTATTTAATCCACAGATTAATATATGCAATAGAATTTTTAATTAATTAGAAGTTTTGCAGTAGAGGTAGATGAGCAATGCATAGCTATGTAGATTCTAGTGGAAGAAGCAAGTACTTGGAATACGACATCAATGTATCGTGTCCGAAATGCAGAAGACTTGCTGAGATTAAGATTTCAAGGTCTCGAGATAATCCACGAAGATTGTTTTATAAATGCATAGGTTGTGATAAGTTTATCAAATGGGCTACACCAAAAGAAGAAGGGGCAGAGGAATCAAGTGGAGGGAGGAATTCTGGTTTGGAAGACAATGGGCTCATGAGTGATGTAGAAATAGTAGTTAGGGATATTAAGTTGATTGTAAAGGACATGAATGCTAAGTTGACTTTTGGTTTGATATGTATGATTGTCATTGTTGTCATCCTGGCAATGAAATGAGTATGCACTTGTAACCATTGATATGCAATATGAATGAAGAAAGAAATCTGAAGTGAAATGTTCCTTGCATTGTCAATCACAGCTGTCAAAGCCATAACTTCAGCTGTCTAGTACAAGACCAAAATGAAACTGAATTGTGTACTAGTTGTACAGAGTCCAAAACAAACAGGAGGACATTAGCAGCATCAAAATGATCCTCAGTACACATTGTTTTGTAACTACAACACCAAAAAGAGAGGATTCATGGGAGCATTCAGCAACAGAAGGAAGCTGAGGGCTGACTGTCAGCTACCATGCATAAACTGTCTAAGCAAGGGACATGCCCATACTGCCCACAACAATGATATCAGCAACAGCAAAAACTATGAAGAATTAAAGAGACATGGAACATATGTCAACAGCAATTACAGAAGGAAATAAGAAACTTGGCTGGATATTTCAGATGTCTAGTACCTTGTTTCAGATGTTTGGGGGTAGGGGTGGATAAGACAGCTTTTGCCTTTTGGTAACCCTGCCATCCTTGGGTGGTCTACCTCTCACCTTTCTTTTGGAAGATCTTGTGTATCTCCTCTTCTCAGACTTTAGCACCAAAGCCCCTCCCTTGCTTTTATAGCTTTTAGAATTATGCCCATACTGTCCACATTTGCTGCATTTTATAGTGGATGACCTCTCTAAGCTCTGCTCTCAGTGACATCTTTCCTCCTAGATGTTTCAGGCCTCTCAGGTCCTACCTTGTCAATTGGAGGTGGGCCTAACTTGGGTAGATTCCTGGCCTCCCAGAAGCTTTGGTCTCGCACTGGGTGTATTACCACACCATAAGGAAATCTGTACTTGTCTATACTGAATGCTTTATGAACAAATGTCTCGGGGTCAAGTCTTTCCCTAAGGATACATCTAATGGCATGTTTGCAAGGGATTCTTGAAATATCCCAAAACATGCAATCACAATGGCCTGTGTTAAGGTTAATGGTGAAGTTTGTGTTTCCATCTTGCACAAGAAACTCCCCCATCCTTGCTGGTGTCACCTTATATGTCCTGCTATCCAACTCAAGCTTCAGTAGCTGTTTTGTGACTTTAGGAACCCTCCTATTCCATTCTTTGGCAATCTCAACTCTCTTGGCTATAATAGACATAAACTTATGCAATATAGCCTCAAGCAGTACCATGATGGGTTTATGTCTGAACCTCTCAATCTTCCCATTAAAGCTTTCAACAAAATTTATTGTATTATCTGGGACTTTTAGCTATTGGTCAAACATAAACCTGGCCCAGTGTTGAGTAGGCTCTTCTATTAACCAACTGTGAGCATTCTTATTCACCTTATATATCTTTTCAATTGCTCTGCTATGCACATACTAATTGTATGCATTGGCAGCTGTGAAGAACAGACTATGAAGTTTGACACCTGAAATTGGAAGGTACTATCAATGTTGTAGGTGATCAAACAAAACAATTGTGTTTGAATACAATAAGTACCTGGATACTCCCTTGCAAAGTTTCTATAGTAGTGTACTGCACATATTCTCCTACCACATTCAGGGAATATCTCAGTCATTGCTTTCATTAAACCCTATATTTGAACAGAATATGCATTAGTACACCCAATAAGCATTGTATTTAACACAGCATAGGTCCAACACAATAGTTAAGAGATTGTAACTAATCTTATGTCTGTCAGAAATAAAAGTGAACTTGGACATGTCAACATGCTCAAAACATCTTCTTAAAGCCCCAAAAAAATAGAGCCAATTGGACTTATTCTCTTGCTGTACAATTACATATGCTATGGGGTGATATCCATTATTGCCATCCAGCCCTAAAGCAACAAGCAGGACACCTTTGAAAGACCCTTTTAAGAAGCACCCATCCACCCTAATAAAGGGCCTACAACCACTTAAAAAGCCAGTCACTGTGGACTTAAATGAAATGAAAATCCTTTTGAACAAGGGTGCACCTTCAGGAGACTGAGTAATGCATGAACAAATTGAGTCTGGCTTCTTTAACTTGATCTCCTCAATGTACTCCAATAGCCTGGAGTATAACTCCTCATGACTGCCTTCAATCCAGTACTACAGCAGTTTCCTAGCCTTCCCCAATGTATGACTCTTTATCTATAACCCATATCTCTCCATGACCTTGTCATACATAGCCTGTATAGTGATATGGGGGTTTGCCTTGTAATCTACAACAAGGTGTGCTGCTATCCAAGAATATGAAGTAACATTGTTGAAATTCTCCCTTGGACATTTGCAGGACCCTCTGAAGCTTTTCACTTGCCATGCGATCCCATCTCTTAGTCAAGAAGCTTGAATTCTCCACTGACAGCCCTCATTCTTGCAACTTACAATATGCCTGAATCTATCGTTCTTGATCTTTCTTAGAGATATTCCCTCTTGAATAACATACTCTTTAATTACTTGGCTCCGCTGCTCCTTATCCACAAACATGTCCCCAACAGATAGGTAGATTTTGCCATCCTTATTTCTTGCCCACATCCCCCCTGTTTGGTACATTTTACTGAAGACATTCCTCACAACATTGCCATCATCATCCACAGTAAAAGCATCAACTTGCAACATTGATAAATTTTCATCTACACTCACTAGAATTAAATCTTCATACTCTATATCAGTGCCATAATCTCCTTGCATTTCCTCTTCTAAAGATGTGTCACTGTCATCTCCCTCTTCACTGTCAGCAGAACCTCCATCATAGCTTGAATCATCTTCATTAGATTCCTCATCATCAGTACTACACCCCTCATCAGCACCCCCACCACCACCCTCATCATTGTCATCAGGGTCATCATCATCATCATCATATTCTGACACTGCTGTTGGTTGAATTAGTGCCCTCAGATCATATGCCTCTAAACCAATCAAACCTAGATCAACCACATCACAAATGTGCTCACTTTTCCTTTTTCTTCTCCCAGTCTTTGTTTCTTCAGGGTTTTAGATGTCACCTGAGGATATTTGCTTTTGGAAGGGGAAATTAGAGATGTTAGTTGAGGAGATTGACTTTTAGATGGGGAAATTAGGGTTGTAGTGGAGGGTGAAGTTGGAGATGTCATTCCATAAGATTTTCTAGCTAGAGGTGATTTTGGAGAAGTGTGCACTGGTGATTTGGTAGTAGAGGGTGAAGTTAGAGATGTCATTCCATGAGATTTTCTAGCTAGAGGTGATTTTGGAGAAGTGTGCACTGGTGATTTGGTAGTGGAGGGTAAAGTTGGAGATGTCATTCCATGAGATTTTCTACCTAGAGGTGATTTTGGAGAAGTGTGCACTGGTGATTTGGTAGTGAAGGGAGAAGATGGACTCATGCATCTAATTGGGAGGGGATCAGTAGTAGGTGTAGATGTAAATCTAGGGGATTTCCTTGGGGAGATGTCAGTCTACTTATTCTCCTAACAGGTAGTTTTCCTAATTCTGAGGGTTGTGAGCTTGGATTTGGAGTTAGAATCATACTGTCAGCCCACTTTTTAGCTTGGCTAATAGTAGGTTGACTCAAATTGTGCAAGTCTATTAAGTTACAAATGTAATCAAGAATTTCTTCCTCACTGCGATGGTCATTCAGCCTGGGGGGTTCAATTGCTGAGGCCTGATTATGAGCAGGGTCACCAACTGGAAGAGGATCACTACTGGGCACAGATGCATTATTCTTTGCATTCAGAAGTTCCAATTCCTAGGTTATATAATAGTAAACTGAAGGAGTTTTGCCTCTTGTGATGTGTATTGGAATCTCACCTATTTCCTTACCCTAAATTCTAATCACATCCAACCAAGCATCATCATGATCTAGTTTGCATCTAGTCTTTGAATTAGGCATTGAATACCACAAATCTATGTACTCAGGAAGTTTCACATCACATTTTTCATATGCTGCCCTACAGTCTCTATATAAGTCTAGAACATTATACTCATCCAACTGCACATCCCATTTCTGCATCTTCAGATTTTTATAATGCAAGCTCAACACCCTTGAACCATCATCAACAACCACCTACATATGCAATACCAGGTAAATACAATAGCCACAATTCAAATTATATTTTATTCTTGCAAACAAGAACAACATGTATAACCCTAACCAAGATGGCATAATATGTTATTACTGCTAAGCAACTTTTTAATTATAATATTTCACTTTAACAAATTTTAAATCCCCTAAGCAAACCCTAACTTTGAATTAAATATACGAATCACGAAATTACAAGAGTTACCTTTACATTCTTCCCCTTCTCCTTTTGACCCATATTTCACTAAATTCAGCAACGCTTCTTGTCAAGTTCAATTCCTTTGCGCCAAGCTTTCCAATTGTCGACGTTAATGCTTGCAGCCGTCAAGACAGAAAATGTTTTCGTCCACGGTAGAAGATCTGGGGTTAGAAGAAGAAAGACAGAGAGAAGAAACAGAGATTCTGGGTTGGAAGCAAAACCAGGGGAGGTTTTAGTGGGAAATAATATAATAAATGAAAAGCTTCTTTTCTGATATGTCTGGTACACTGGCAGCCTTTTCATAAATTTCCCGCCACTTTTTCCCTTTTCCGGCTGGGCTTTTAGTAATTTCACACCTCCGGCACCACTAAAATTTAAATTGTCACCCTTATGTTAATATGTTCATTTCTTGTTACTCCCACTTGTTAATTTTTCAAAAACCTGGTCTTCAAAATGAATACACCAAAACTGAATGGACCAAAATGTAGATTATTCTCTAATTGTTAGAGATAACAAATTTCTTATAAACAGTGCCTAATGAGATGGCTATTTGCCGTAGCTGTGATAGCCAACCACATATGATTCCCTTTTCGACCAACATGTACTACTTTATGCAGTGTTACCGTTAACCTAAGACGATGAGTTTGCCCTTGGGAAAAGATTAACTACCAATAGCAGCATTGCATCATGGAGCTGATATTATAACAATAAATTATAGTCGTAAATATGGAGAGAACATATGAAAAACTTGAAAGAACATTTAGCTATTTTTGCAACTAATTTTATATGGTCATTGCATACTAATTGAAAGACAAAAAGACAACACAAATAGTTATGTAAGGAAAAGTTTTGTAAGAAAAAACCTTCTTAAAAAATCACATTAATCCAAATGGGTCGACCTTTTCCTAACGGGTTTGACTCTAGTACGTTTAGGTCGTAAAATCTTATCAAAGACCCTAAACTTTTTGTGTTGGTTGGGTCAAGTTATCGGGTCAAGTAGTTAATTTTCGTCAGATCTAGATTTGATCATGACTTCTCAAATTTAATTAAAAGATAATTTAATTAAAATTTAGATGTTAGAGCAATGACCTTTTTTTGTAGTTCACTTTCATATGATACTATAGTACCATTACTGGTTATTAAAAAAAAAAAAAAGTGAAGTATGAATCCAAAAATTGAGAGTCGTACAATATATAAAATAAGCTTACATTCAAACAAATTCATATATAAATAATAAAATAAACCTTTCTATTAAGAAAACTAAGAGGATCTCTGCTGAACACTCCTCTTCTTCTCTATGATAGCTTAATAATACAACCTCTAACAAGAAGATCAAAAATCTTATATGATCTTCTCATTGGAAAGATTTATTTGTTGTAGTGTAGTCCAATTCAAAGAATTAGTGCCCTTTATAGACCAATTTTACAATCAATTAACAATCCAATCCCACTTGAAAAATGACATGGATAGAAATTTGATACAAACACTTCAAGACCGAGAGACAATATCACTCATTAGAAGAGAATATAGAGTGACTCTCACAAATGGAAAGAGAATAATAATCATTTTCTTAGATCATAAAATTTCATGTTAAGGTGTTGTCTAAACTTAGTACCATGGTATTTGACTAAAACAATTGATAACTTAACTGAATTTTACCAAGAAAATGTAGCAATCTCTCCTTTACACGTTAAATTGCAGTGTAGGAAAATACGAGAGATGGGGACGAGTAAGAGCCCGTCGAATGGATCGTTTTGCTTTTAGTAGTAGGGTCATGTAACCGCGAGATTGCCTCGCCTAGGCGATATGAAGACAAACATTTTTATGATGATTTTTAATAGTTGGGGTGTTAAGTGAACCCTTTTTTGAGATTTTTTTTTTTTTGGGGTTTTTTTTTTTGGGGGGGGGGGCGCGAGGAAGAGTATTTTTAATTAAAATTAGTTGTTCACCATAATTGAATGTTAATTTGGATAGTTTACAAACTAGTCTTTTAGAAGATCTTTGTGCGTCCAAAGAGTAAATTTGAAAAGGTTTAAACTATATGAGCATTTCAAAATTACATATTGTCTCAGAACTTTATTATAAGCAAGTAATTTTACGAAGCATTAATTCTTGGAATAACTAATGTAAACAACTAATTATACTAATAGTTAACATCTAACAGTTAATACAAATAGTTAATAGTAAATAGCTTTTGTTAAATCTTTTCGTTATGAGATGACTAGTAGTTTGTTAGTGATGACTCAATTTAAGAAGTTACTCCAAAGTTCAAAATTAAACTATTGATCACCACAAAAGTTCTAAATAATGGCACTTTTTTTTTTAAATAGTTACATAAATTTGCACTCTTACATGGATAATACGATCTCATATAAAAATTTATATACTTTTTAATAAGAATCTTCTAAATAAGGATAAAAAAGAGAAATATTAACTATTTGGTACCCTCAGGTTTGGTGTATGAATTATTTGGCCTCCTAAGTTTGAAAATGAATTGCATGATCCTTCAACGTTTAAGAAAATGACTTTCTGGTCTTTTTTACTATTATTTTGGCTTGAAACTTTCATAAATTACAACTTTGTTCCAAAATGGACATTTCTAGTAATTTTGCTATTTTTGAGGATTTTTTTAAGAAATATGTTCCTTCTAAATGTTTTTACTTCTTATAATGACTTTACTAGCACAAGTTGTCACAATCTACTACTTATATTATAAATATTATATTTTTTATTGTTATAGGCACACAATGTTTACCTAAATAACAAAGCTCCATTAGAGAGTTTTGACCGTTACCTGAATTTTTAGTTGGTGTTAAATTCTGGTGTCCCTCTAGCTTCCAGAAGATTGCTAATCTCAACCACATCTTTCTTAGATTAGGCATAGTAAAAATCTATTTTGTTTCTTACTTCAGATCGTAATCACAAATCAAGTTTATATTTTTAAGGATAGTGAAACTTTAATTAAGAAATTATAATATTTAAGGAAATAAAAGGCTCAATTAAATAACGTTTCCTATTGAGAGACTTCTTTTCTTGAAAGTTTGAAAATAAAAATATTACAATGGTAAGATTCAAAAGGGGCTTAGACTACTGAGATTATCATAAATGCTTGCTAATAAAGAAATGGAAAAATCCGACTTATCTTTTGCTTAAGTATGCTCAAATGAATTTATCCTTTTTGAACATTTTGCTTCTCTTTTATAGATGAGTAGGAATACATAGGATGCCCTAATGGCGATAGTACACATACTATTACAGAACACATCACATGGATACAGAAAACTATATTATTTTACTGACTTGACACTTAATAAGATAATAATATTTCGAAGCACTAAATGCTAAAAAGAGTAGTCATTTATTTTAAAATTCTGTATGCCTTCATCTCCAATCATGTCTTTCAGTCCATCATTACTAGATAATTGTCAAAACCTTCAACAAATTCAAGATGCTTTCGATCTCCTTTTTCAAATAATTCATGTAGGTATCTCTTTTCTTTTTCGGATAGGAATTTTTCAGCTATAAATAATATCTATGCGATAGTCAAAAATTTCTTCTGACGGAGCTCCTTCTACCTTTATAAATTTATTAAAATCACTATGTTAAGTGAAAGTAATGATCTCGTAATGCATTAGTAATTTTCCTTGTTTAATTAATACCCACATTTGATGATAAATGTTGTAAAAATCAATAGCTCTTGCTAAAGTAGAATCACTAACTACATCTAGTTATTCTGGAAACCATTCTTATCGTTGATCTTCAAGATCTTCTAGATCAAGTAATTGAACAAGATAGTGTGCTGGTTTAACCTTTCCATTTTAGTACTCGATCATTGCGCAAATGCAGACTGCCATTGTATGAGCATTTTGTTGGGCCATTAAGAAATGTGAAAATCCAATGGATCCTGTTAAACATACACTTTTAAAATTTGGTTAGACTTAAGAAGAATGGGTACTTTGGATCAGGGATTTCCAAGAGCTAAGCTACCACTCCGTATTTCCAAGCTTTCATGATGAGGTCATCTGGTGGGATTGAATTTGTTGGGAATCTAATACCACCACCTCCAGATCTATCATGGAAGAAGATCATAGTACTCATGATTCCCAAAAATCATAGGAGTAGATAGTAGTTCATGTAGGTTGCATATGAGTCATTGAACCATTTTTCTTGAACATATGAACCTTTGTTTGCTTGAACATCATAAGGAAATCTTAGGTAATTCATTTATAACTCTAAAAGGTTGAATCACTTTAGTATTAGATAGGCAGAAGACAACAAACCAAAGTGTGATATACTATTTTTATGAAATTCCAAAATATCTATAAGGATTCTACTAGAAGGAGAAACTCGTTCCAGTAGCAATGGCATTTCATTTTGGATTTTCTCCTTTCCAGCAGGAGTTCTACTCTAATGATCACTATTGGCGAGTTAATGAGTTAAACTATCTGTCAAAGAATTCTTTCATCATCTATATATGTTCAAGAGTGGAAGAAAACTGGATAAGCCATAATTGCCAGCGAAAAAATGTCATCCTTGTGAATACATATTTGATAAATTCTTTTGCACAAAACTAAGAATCCCTTTACAATCAGTTTACATAAGAAAAGATATTTTTTCAATTTCCCTTATAACTGGGAGAATTTCTTCCTCCATCGTGGGATAGTTGTATTCCGTTTTATTAAAACTTCTGCTACAATGTTTGTAGAGTTTTTCTTCTTCTTTGATTTTCAGTCGTGCACTCTAGTGCTCATTGTTGGCATATATCTCAAGAATTAAATTATCTCCTTCATTATACAAATTAAGAATAAGAACATTTTTGCACAGCTTTTAGATATTTTGAACAATCTTTGAATCATTAGGGCTCCATGTCTATCTTGCTTCTTTCTTGAGCTTCCACAGTAATGGTTTTCTCTATTTATGTAAATATTTAATGAAATCTGAAGCATAAATAAGGCATCCAGGAAATGTTTCGAATCGCTTCCTATCTTCAATCTTCTCAGAAAAATTTTTATTTTTTTCTAAAATATGATTTTGTAAAATAATTTGTCCAACTTTTATTTCTAGAACTAAGAACTCTATGTTTTGTTCATAAATGCACTTACTCTTACCAAGGATAATACAATAATCAATGCATCTTTGGGTACTAGTTAGAAGCCGTCTTCATATTGTTCTCTAATCTTGGAAAAGACAATAATATCATGGATGTAAACTAGACAACAGTGATTGAGATCTTTGAAGATGTTATCAATTCTTCTTCGAAATATTTAAGGTGCATTCTTAAGACCACATGACATTGCTATCCACTAATCATATCCTCGAGGGGTACTAAAAGCAGTTAAAGGAATTATCTATTTTTATCTGACATTATCAGTTTTTTACAATTCATTGTCAAGAACTAAAGGCTCCTTGAATTTTATTGAAATAAATTGTTTTGTTTGGAATATAATAACCATCTAAGACAGTATTATTATTAAGCTTCTTTTAATTGATTACCATTCTAAGTTTTTCACTTTTTCCTTCAGCACAATTTCTTACCATAAAAGCAGACTGATGTGAGGACTCTTACTATTTATGAGTAATCTTTTATCCAAAAGTTCTTCGATTTATATCAAATTCTTGGAAATCTGATATGTGTACACTATTTGTTGAACTCGGATAATAGTGTTGGCATTTAACAAAGTTATCTTCGCAAATGTCGTATCTTTGTGCCAAAATTTAAGAGGATTATCATAGTAGAGTTCTTTGCGTAATTCTTCTTGTTGTTCAACAATCTACTCTTTAATAAATAACTCATTAAGTATTGAGATTGTTAGTACTATTTTTACATTGTGCATATATTACCTTTTTTACTACGCTGACGACATGTAGACTCAATCTTCTAATGAGCGTACGCTTTATTTAATTTATCAATACAAGCAAAGTGACCATTTATCATACATATGATTTGGTATATACTTTGTGTGCATGGAGAATACAGACTTTGAAAATTATTTCATGTAATCATATCATGGAAGGGTTGATCAATAACCCATAGGACTGGTATAATACATTAGACTCCTCCTATTTCTATGAATAATCTTTCTATTACTATGTTATGGCTCATTATGCTGTTATCAACTATTCTTACTTGTAAAGGATTTTTGACTTTTTTTCACATAAATTCTGAAAATAAAGATCTTTCTCCAAAATAGACAGAACAACCATTGTCGATGTAAGCAGACAATTCATATCTGTATATCCCTCCAAACATACATTCATTAGGATATAAATGTTATTAGGATTAGTATTGGTGACTTTATAGCATATTTTCATAGTTATATTTTTGACTAAATTATCCTCATAGATTGGTTCACTGACAATCCTCGTTTTGTACTTAATGACTTTTTTTTATCTAAACTCATACTTTTGGTCTACATTATGTCTTGCAGATTTAAAACTCATTCTACTCATTTCACTCGCCATAATAATTGTATCATCTTCTTTACCTTCTTCTTTACCTTCTTCTAGACCCTTCTCCCCATTCTTACCTTGCAATCATTCTTCCTAATAATTGCGGTTTAACTATAATTTTTCATTATCATCGAATTTTTGTGACATTCTTCTTATTAATTTTTGTGGGATTGAGAAAGATAGATATCCAGGACCTATTGGTTTTTGTCTTCTACGAGTTGGATTTTATCCTTTGAATTTTGTGTATAGGAATAGGACTTTCAAAATTTTCCACCTCTATTATTGTTATCTTCATCTTCGGATCTATAGTGTTACGTAATTTGTAGATTTTTTAAAAATATCCTCAGTGAGTAACATCTTCTCTGCCTATTGAACCGTACTGGTTTTTTATCTTAAGGGATAGGAAGTATTTGGCAAATTCATCCTTTAAACTCATATAATATCCAGACCAATAATTGAATCCTACTGAATCATTATACAAATTTGTCTTGATCCCTGTGATAATTTGATTATTAAAGTTAGTATGCCTAATATCCCAAAACAAAGCATAGAGATCGATATCTTTGCCATAATATTATAATGGTGTAATTTAAACCTAGGCACTACCAATGTGGATATACCTGTACTTTCTATCCTTTTTATGCTTAAGGATATCGGTTACTGAGATTAACTTATGCCACACCATATTCATAGCCTTTTGTCTTTAAATCTCCTTCCATCATCTCGCACATGTATTTGCTCCTTAATTGAAAGATGAATTTTTTATGGATCATATCCTTCTGTATTATAAGAAGAACCAAATCTCCTTTGACATCTTCATTCTCATTATCTACCATAAATTCTCCTCCTTGAATATCACCAAGATTAATTGAGCTACTTTCCATCATATAACTAGTCTCTTAATTACTTTCTTTATATTCATCTTCAATTACTATTTCAACAATCCCTTTGTTGTTTTTTAGGGCTAGGGCAAGGGCTAGGGCTTATTTTTCATTGCACTCAAAATAATCAAAACTTCTAACTATTTCCATAAGATTATTGTTCTTCCTATTTTTACATTCGTTTATATAATGACCTACTTCTCCGCATGCCCAACACTTATTACTATTTTTCTTTTCTTGCATGACAACAATCAGTTTTTCTAAAAAAATCTGTCTTCTGGTTGTTATAATATTTTCTTATGTATTTTTCTCCCGTTTGCTTGTTAAAACTCTTTTTTCTTATAAAATTTTCTTTTCTTCTCTTTTCATGTTCAGTTCCCCATTGATGAGGAGTATGCCAATAGGCTAGAAATTATTTCTTTATTTTCTTCTATTTTTGGCGATCAAAATATTGGCTATTTACTGTTTTCTTAAATAAGAAATTCTTATCCTAAGAGTATTAATGACATATGCCTTTTCAAGCCATGTAATGTAGTTTTCATTGATTATGGAATTGATCGAATAAGGTAATTTATCATAGAACATACCAACATTGATTTCACTGTGCCCAATTTTGTAACAATATTGACTAAATTTAATAATATAATTTTTCAAATATCTCATATCCCATAGCTCTATGTTATTAATCTTTCATTTCCACTCTCTAACTTTTTTCTCTGATTCAAGTTTAGCTCTTATAAATTCAGTTTTGATTTCGTTGCATTATCCTTTGAACATAGCAGTTGGTCTTTCCATCATTCTTAACACATTTTTATCTTTTTTATCTAATGAGTTGTACCAGTCGGTTATAGTACTAGGAAAGCTATGTTCGATATAATTTAGAAGATTTTTCATAGTCTATGTGGCACTCAAGTTCACGACACTATTTATACCCCTATTCCAATGCTTAGAAATTTCTTCTCTATTATGAGCTCCGACGATGTTTAGAATGTAACCAATTTGGCTAATTAGGCTAAGGCTAATCTATTCAAAAGGTGTGATTTTTCTTGGGATGAACACAAAGAAGAAGTTAGTTGTTTGTCCTGCTTAAACATATCTAGGTCACATAAAATGAGTATGTCTTCTAGATGATTCACCAAACTCTTTAGATTTTAGAATTAAATTATTAACTGATTTGATTAGAATTTGTCAATGTCAACCTCGTCACCAATTTCATTAATTTCACCCTTAACCACCAATTTTTCATGTTTTTCTTCCAATTGCCTCCTAATTTCTTATAAGGAAATGACTTTCAAATCCTCTAGTTTGATTAGGTTCATTTGTTGATATATTTTTTCTTCTAACTAGATATTATTTGTCCCTTCATTACTAGTAAATAACACTCATTGTTTATCTACTACTATGCCTGTGATTTTGTTTAATTCTTCTAAATTTTGTTCTTTATCAAACATATATTGTAATCCCTTAAGCTTTTACTGTTTTATTCCATCCTCTTCTTCTTTTTGTTCGTTTTTTTAATGATTTTTCAGTTTATTTTTCTGCTACTTTGGTTTTGATTTTACATCCTGCAAGGCAAAATTGATTTTTGTTTCCTGAGTTCTGAAAAGGACATTTATTTTAAAATAGAGTACTAATACCTAAATTAGATTTTCCACAATGTATAACTTTCTCAGTTACAGAAAGATGAATTACAGATAATTGCTTCTTTATAATCTCAATTGCAGTCTTAATTGTTGCTAATTCTATCTTTAATTCTAAAAAGTGATAGTTTAATTGTTGTATAATTGAAGTAGATCTCTTTGAGGTGTGTACAATATGAGAATAAATTGAAACAGGATAATTAGGTGATGATTCAAGCATCAAACACAATTAGATAGCCTAATTAATTATATATCAACTTAATTATCTTAATTATTTATCATTCACCTGGCTTTGATATTAAATAAAAGAATGCTTCCAGTAGTACCTATGAGAAGAATATCACATGCACAAAATTAAAATTTTCAAAAGTAAATGTCTAAGGATTGAGGTAAGATTTGTGAGTGGCCACACTATGCAAATATAGAAGTGAGTTGTCCCCTAATAATTAACGTCACCAATAGTTTAGTGGTCCAGATAATTCAATTTCAAAGAAGTAGTTCCATACACTAAATAGTAAAACACACACACGTGCGCGCGCACACACACACACCTACATATTACATATATATATATATATATATATATATATATATATATATATATATATATATATATATATATATATATATATATATATATATATATATATATATATGATATATATATATATATATATATATAATATGCACCATACACACACATATACAACTTACATCCACACATACACGCACATATATATATATATAGCTATAATACATATATAATATATATATATCTATATATATATATATATATACACACATTATATATATATGTTAGAGATATATATATATACACACACAAACATATATATATATATATTATATATATATACATTATATATATATATTATATATATATATATTATACCACACACACACACACCACACACATAACACTACCATTACATGTATATACATGCATACGTATATACATATAGACGTATTATACGCATAAATTACATATATATACATACCATACGTATACTGATATACATTATA